>JAULBX010027275.1:0-39183 GCA_032358255.1 Heterotrichella gracilis
CCCCCCCCCCCCCCCCCCCCCCCCCCCCCCCCCCCCCCCCCCCCCCCCCCCCCCCCCCCCCCCCCCCCCCCCACCCCACAAACACAAGAGAACAATCACATATAGATTTGTGTCAGCCAAATTGTGACCCCCCTTTGTTCCCTCCAGACAGGACCGCCAACAATGACATTTCAATTTTTTTGTATGTACTGGTTATCATTGAGCGATAAACTGATTACCACAGAGCGATAAAATATAGTAAAATATCCGCACCTGGCTGCCCCCGCCTCCAGGCCCCCAGGAGCCCGCCCGCTGCACTTGCCCCCCCCTTGGCGTCCCTTCCCCCGCCCTGCCCGCCTCCGCGCCCCCCTTGGCGTTGCCCCCCCCTAGGTTGTTGCTGCCGTGCCCCGCCTCCACCCCCTCGGGCAGCACCTGGGGGAAGGTGTTGCTGGACCGCCTATATGGACAGGGTTTCTTGTTAGGGTTTCTGCTTAGGGTTCAGAGGGTTCTTCCCGAGGATTCAGAGGTCCAGGCTCAGGGTTGAAAGGTCCTGGCTTGGGATTCTGCCTTAAGAGTCTGAAAAGATTTGGCACAGGGTTGAGAAGGTTTTGCTTAGGTTTCTGCACCAAATCTTTTTGAGGTAGAATGTTGCTCGACCCCACGCAACACTGTATACAATGCCACAGCCAGGGTTGCTCCTTAGGGTATTTCCCCTGCTGCTGCCATGGCCAGTACACACCACAATGCACCAGTTATGGTAACCCCACGCTAGGGTACTCCACCCACCTGAAGACCCCGAGCTTTTTCAGGAACCCCCCTTCACCCTGTGCACTCCCCGGGATTGCGCCATCACCCCCTGAGCTGGTGCCTGAAGGTGTCCCCTCAGGCGCCCGCCTGCCGCTGCCCTGCCACTGCCTGTGGTCTGCCCCGCCTGCAGAATCTGCACATGACTAACAACCAGGTAATTATTCTGGATCAACAGGATAGGGGTCCAGAATCAATAGCCCCATGCGGTTGATTTGCAAATACAACTAGTTTGCATGTGAATTAATGCTGGACCCCAACCCCCTAAGCCACTCCCCCCACAGCAGGTCGCAGATGCTCAGATCACCAATGCTGGATCCCTAGACCCTAAACCCTAGAAGGCTGCTGCCCTACGGTCCCTTTTGCCACTGGAGTCTGAGCAAGCAACAGACACCAAAGTCACCACTCTCCCCCCCCCCTCACCCCCCACTCCACCACCCACGTACCCTCTGCTGCACCGCCCAGCCCCTGCCCACTTGATACGGAGGGTGCTGTGCCGATGCGGGTGGGTGGCGCCGCCCCCCCGGTGGCTGCTCCTGCGGCTGTGGCTGCGGTGGGTGGTGGTGGCTGGCAGTGGTCCTCTATGCGCGTGCTGAAGCAGGCCAGGCTGGAACGGTGGGGGAGCTGCACGCTCATCCTGTTAAACGGGGAGGAAAAGGCAATTTAATGTACCTTCATCCTGTGCACAGGTAGAAGCATTTGTCTCGTTTCTTTAGCCTTTTTTCATACCCATGACACAGGCATCCAGGGTTCAATCGCAGCCACCAGACAAGCAATAGCCCAAGCTTTCACCAGGACATGCAGAACTTGAAACTATCACGGGAAGCTGCACGCTCATCCTGTTAATCGGGGAGGAAAAGGCAACTTAACCTTCATCCTGTGCACAGGGAGGTGCATTCGCATCATTTCTCATTTCTCTTGCCTTTTCACAGCCGCCTTGTAATCATAGTCTTGTAATGCATACACCCAGGGCCTCAGGCGCACTCACCACCACCCTGACCCTGCCACAACACCCTACTCCCATACGCCACCACACCCAGTCACCCTCCCACCACCCCGCCCACCACCCCCACACCCCCACCTGCGCGGCTGCATGAACCCCCTAAGCTTGGTCTTGTACTGCAACCCCCCCAGGGCCTCAGGCACCTCGCCACCCGGCCCCCCCACAGGCACCATCCCCTCTGCAACGCAGTCCTCGTCCGAAAAGAAGGGGCGCAGCGCGGGACCCCGGGTGAATCGGTAGCGCGTGCCCAGCACGTTTGCCTTGATGCGCATGTGGGGCTCCCCCGTGCAGGTGCGCGAGAGGAAGATGCCCACCTCCAGCCTGCAGGTGTAGGGTTTTGCTAGGGTTTTGCAAGGGTTTTGCGAGGGTAGTGTAGAGCATGTGTTGGGCAAGCAGGGGATGCCCGTGCAGGCGCGCGAGAGGAAGATGCCCCCCTCCAGCCTGCAGAGTAAAAAATGTCTAAACCTCCGTAAAGACCATGTTTCGGGTTTTCCAGCGTTCGCGGGGCTTGGCGGAGGTTTGTCAACTTCCAGCCCGCGGCATTGGGTGCTGTGTGCGCATCTACAGGCAATCATGTGCACACATTTCCCACCAATACAGTGGGTACCCAATCAAGGCAACAGCGCCCTGCACTCCAGACAGCAGGACATCTGTGCTGTGAACCCCCTGTGGGATCGGCCCTGCAAACAGCAGGCAGCGGGGCAGACCCAGGCGCGTGTCCGCACCACCGGAATGCACGTATATACCAAACCCACACACCTCAACTGTGAAAGGCTACCTGCTTCATAGCTGGGGAGTGCATGTACCCAATACATTATCAGTAATAAATCATCCACCTGCGCACCTTGACAGAGGCACTGCTGCCAGCAGGACCCAGCGCTGTGCTGCCTTTGTGGGTCAGGCCCCGATAACAGGTAGCGGGGCAGATGTAGGCGTATGTCCGAACCACTGAAATGCATGTAAACAACCAACCCACCCACCTCTGCCAACAGCTTTTAAGACAATCCTTCTACTTTTTCCGTCCCCCTGTACACAGCCTGACTGCTATGTCTGCTACATGACTAAACCCTAAACCCTAAACCCTAAACCCTACGTGCGCACGTGACTTGTAACCAGTCTACGAACCCCACCCACCTCGACAGCGGCACCGCCGCCAGCAGGAACTTTGCGCTGTGCTGCCTCTGGGGGTCAGGCCCAGCAAACAGCAGGTAGCAGGGCAGGCCCAGGTTGATTGGGCAGGGCTCGCGCCGCACAAAGCACTTAAACAGGCCGCGGCTCTCGCGGGGGGGGCGGGGGCCCTGCAGGTGTGGTGGGGTGGGGGTGAGGCGGGTTGGGTGGGTGCGCATGACAAGAGTGTGTGCGTGGTGGTGTGTGCAAGCCAAGGGTTTGTTAAGAGGTCAGCTAGGGTATCAATTCCCTGTCACCAGGGTCGCCAGCTGCACCAGCTGCCCCGTTCACACACCAGCTAGGGTATTTTCAAGGTTTCATACAGGAGAATTGTGCTATGGATTTGTGCTAGGGTTGTCCTAGGATTTCCAACGCTCCTCCCAATTCCCACCAGCTACAGGCATCGGGTGCACCACACGCTTGTCCTGCCAGGACACGCACATATCATGCAGGGTTTTGCCAAGGGTTTTGGTTAGGGTTTTGGCTAGGGTTTTAGTTGCCTCACCAGCCCCAGCCCTGCCAACTACACCGATTGCGTTACGTGCTTGTTCTGCCAGGGCATGTGCACAGGGGCTAGGGTGTGTCAAGGGTTTTGGCTAGGGTTTCCATTGCTCCTCCCAATTCCCACCAGCTGCATGCGCCCGTGTGCTTGTCCCCCCAGGACGTGCGCACTGGCTAGGATTGCGCCAAGGGATTTGACTAGGGTTTTGGCTAGGGTTTCACTTGCTCCTCACCAGCCCCGCCAGCTGCACCGGGTGCACCACATGCTTGTCCTGCCAGGGAGTGCCCAGGAACAGGTGCTTGGCTACCCTTCGCCAGGGTTTGCACACAGCAAGGGGGGGGGCAATGACCTGCGGGGGGAGGGGAAGAGGGGGGGTGGGTGCTGGTAGCGGCGACTGTGCAATAGGTAACCCTGCTTGGACAGAGCTTGAGGGCGCAATCCGTGCAAAGGTGGGTGCTAAACTGGCTGCCACTGACAGAACGTGAGTAACAACCAAGCAAGTGGCCCTGCATGGCAGCCTCCTTTGCAGCATGCAACTAACTACCCAACCAGCTGCCTGGGTGGCCTCGGCATGGTACAACGAAGCGGGGCGACTGCCAGCCAAGTGTCGGAGTGCGAACCGTGGCACGCAACGCGCGTCTATACACGAGCCAACAGCCAGTGCTCGACAGCAGTAGCTACTGCCGAGCATCTGCTGGTATCAAATTGGTATCGAACCCATGCGACACACACACAGCTGGCACACCCCGCCACTCTAGCTGCTCAGCAACACACGACCCTTGGTCCAAACGAGCACACGACAGGGTACAAGGCCCGAATCAGGCTCTAGCTATCTCCCCTGCTCGTTGCATGCATCCGCACCAAACGTGAGCAAGGGGGGTGCCAAGCCCTCCTGGGCATGTGCAAATCAAACACGTACCCTGGCCTCCTCGGTGTTGAGAACCCCGTCCTCCCTGCGCAGTAGCTTGAAGATGCTCTCCAGGAGGTGATCAGGCAGCTCGGCCCAGTTGCTGGTGCCATCGCCATATGCCCAACAAGGCACCAGCTTGGGTGGTGCTACAGGCTCTACGATAGGTGCAGTGGAGGGCCCCGCTCCAAGTGGGCGTACCGTCCTCATGGCGTCAAGTTACTATGGCATTCCCGTGCCGAGAAGATTAAAGAGGTGGTAATTGGCTGCTGGGGAAGCTTTCCGAGGCTGGTTTTTATGCCCTTTGCATGCATATGCAGGGTGCGTACTGAAAACCCTGTGTCAGGCGAAACCGCGCTGCGTCAGCAGTCTCATGCCAAGGCTGTGGACGAACCCGATACTGGGACAAACGTGCTAGAAACAGCGGTGGGTTGCAAAGTACAGCGAGCACGACTGTAGCACAGCGTATGCTTGACGTTGCTGTGTGTCGCCGTGTGATACCACCTCAACTGTGCGATAGAGTTGTACTGCTCCTAGATGACATAGCGCGAGGGGACAAGCAACCCTCGGTCGAGCCAGCGAGCAAGGGACGTCTATTGAACAGCTCGAGGCCTTGAATTGGAGTCGTGTGACCCATTGGTAAACAGATATACCAAGCTGCAAAGAGGGCTGAAGGAAAACGTATTAGAACGCGACGGGATGGAATCCCAAAAAAAGATATTAATTTATCTTTCACGAGATATTTTATCCTGTGCCACAGGCTGTGGATATAAATTTACAGGTATTGACGAGCACCGTGCATCAGGTGCATCAAGACTCTTTCATTACTGCTAGCACTACCTGTGTACATCGGTGCTGTGCTGTGTGTTATACCAGTCACAATTCCGAGAATAACTGCACACCTAATCCATGGCAAGTGCCTGCCAGTAGCTCGTTGAGACAAGTGAATGTAGTATTTTTTTCCAATTTAACACCTGCTGCAACGGGAGCGCCAGCCATCCTGTCACAACACTAGTGGCCACATGCACCCGCCCGCCCCATGCGTGGTCATCGCATCTCAACCTTCTTGCAACGTGTGCTGGTGTGTGTGTGCTAACAGGGGGTGCGCCACGCCTTCGCTTCCACCTCCACACGGTGGCATCTAGCTGCCCATCCCCTGTAGGGCTGCAGTCAGATGCGCGGGGGAGCACCCACTCAAAGGTGCTGTCACGACATGTGGCCGCATGCGCCAGTCCGCTCCAATTCCCCGCCCACCGCATGCCTCGGCCACCGCATCGGGTACTTCTGGTGGCTGCCTGCTGGCGGGGTGCGCCAGTTGGGCTGTCACGGTACATGGCGGCATGGGTCAGTTCGCCACATGCCTCGATGACCACACCGGGTACTGTTGCGCGAGGGCAGATGCATGCCTCCTGCTGGGGGTTACCACGCCTGCGTCAACATCCACAGGGTGGCCCCCAGCTTCCCACTCCCTGTGCAGCAGCGCCCAGGTGTGCAGTGGAGCGCCCAACCGAGTTGTGCTGTCACAACACCCGGCTGCATGCGCCCGTCCGACGCATGCTCTGTCACCGCATCCTGAACTTCTTGCGCGAGGGCTGGTGGGTGTCTGCGCCGCCACCAGGCTGCGGCTGCCTCAACCTGCACATACGAGGGTTTACCAGACTTCACCAGGGTTCACTTGGGTGAGAGGAAATGCATGCACGCCAGCGATGTGGTATATATTACAGGAGCAGAACTAGCGGTCCTGACATAGGGTGCAATGAGCAGCGCCAGCAGCTGTGATGTAGTTTAGCAGTGTAATCTGGTGTGATGCAATTCAGCAACAAATGCCCGGGTGCGATGATGCGTGTACACGCAGATGTGGTGCGAGTACTTCTGCAGACAGTCGTCCCGACCAAGCACGCACACCAGTTCTCCCACACCCATATGTGGCACAAATCACTAACATTTTGCAGCAAGTGCACCCCAACAGAAACTATGCCACAGAGTTTAAGGGTATCAGAAGCCCTACTTTGTCGCCAGCTCAGCATCTGACACAGACTTCCCCTCCTCTTTGACGCCGCCATCGTCCCCTGGTGCACCCTCGCCACCCCCCCGTTTGGTGGTGAAGTTGCCGAATGACATGCGCCCCGATGCCGATGCGGGCGGCGGGTCATTTTCGAAAATCACTCTGCACCCACCGGCCGGTGCGGGTGCGGGTGGTGGCTCAGCGGCGGTGGCTGATTTTGTGGTGGCTGTGGTGGTCGTGGTGGCTGTGGCTGTTGTTGTGGTGGCTGTGGCGGTGGTTGTGACGGTAACAGTGGCCACTGAAACCACCTGCATGGGTGGGTGTGGGTGGTGGGGGTTGAGATGTGGACAAGGGGCTGGTGGTTTGTGGCTAAAGGAGGGGCACTGGAGTCACTGGGAGGTGGGTGTGGGAAGGGGACCAGGAGGGGGGGGGAGGCGAGAGTGGGGTGGGTGGGGTGGCATATGCATGCACAAGCACAACATTTGCAGAACCTCCCCAGCCTCGGTTTGGTGCTGATTGCTGGTTCCAGCTTGTTCTTGTGCTACCTAGCTACCCCATATGCATGCATACTACCACACAGGTGGAGGACTGCGCACCAGTGGTGAAATTTATTGCATACAACCTGTCCGTCGACCAACTTGTTGCAAGCAACCCTGGTAACCCCGCTGTGCAACACGTGGGTCCTAGCTGTAGTAACTAGGTATACAGCCAAGAGGGTACCTCGAGCTCTGCTGCCTCGGCTTGGTCCTGTGCCCCCTTGGCAGCGATCGCCAGCTCAAGCTTCTTTTTCTCCTCTGCCCGCTTCATGAAGCGCATGCCCAGCAGGTTGGAAGACATAGGCTGCTTGGCTTTGGCAGTCGCTGCTGGTTGCTGCTGCTTCGCCATGGCTGCTATAAGGAGCAGGCAGGGCAAGGTGATGAAACTGGCGTCTACGCTTTGTTCAGGCTGTGAAAAGAGGTTTATTGGAGGTGTGGTATACTGCACGGCAGTGGGTGCGGCAGGGGTATTGCAGCAACCGACGGGTATCAGAAGTACGGTTGCAAGCTAGACTGTGTTGCATCAGAGGCAGGTGGGCGACGGTACTCCTCACAAGGTCCCAAGAGCCGGTGGGAAGGATGCGCCGACAAGTATCGATGTTGAAATTACTTGGAGGACTGGAAAACTGCTCAGGGCTGGGAATAAGCGTGTGGAGAGAGCGTGCCGGTATGCATGCATGCATGTAGGCAGCCCTATGCATGCATTGTTGTTGGGAAAGGCGGTGCGACAGTGCCTGCAAACGGTTCTATGCTCTTCTACACCCTCACACAAACTGGTAGCGAGATAAAGCCACTACAGTAGAGCAGCCAGCAATATTTAAGGCTCTAGTAGTACAGAGGAAGCACCATTCCTTCACAGGAGCACGCTGCCTCCCATACAGGCCTGACTGTCGTAGCCGAAACCAGGGAAACCTGATAGGCGTCGCAGGTTGCACTGCCATCACCATACCGCTATCGATGAAAACAAGGGGTACAAGCTCCAACGGCTTGGCTCTTAGTGGCAAAGTGTTCGCACTACTTGGTGACGGCATCAGTTCCGCTCCTGTCAGAACCTGCTGATGCACCACGTCGGATTGCTCCTTTCAGTCACTAAGGACCGTACCCACTTGCAACCTTTTACCCAGTACGAGACGTCGTCTCACGCCCTTGGGCTTGTGAAATGAAGGCCAATGCCACGAATTAGAGCAGCACAGCTTTGCGCCCATGACCCCTTGGAAGGTGAGTGCAACTGTGCCGTGACCACCAAACCCACGCAACAGAACCTCGACGAGGTTTCCTTCCTCAAGTCGGCGTGCACAGCGGCTCAGCAAGGCAACGTGACAAGGCTGCGGGAGCTCATCTCACGCAACCCCAGCGTGGTCCACAGCGACGGTTTGTCAGGTGTGTGGTGGCATGGCATGGGCAAGGTTCTGTGGTTTTAAGCGTTCCGCACTGCGACACTGCACAGTGTGCACGCACCGTACGCCTCTAGCATCAGGTGGCCGTGGTATACAAGGTGGTGGGTAGTTCAGCATCTGTATATAGGGTTCCCTCGTGACTGACAAGTATGCATGGCCGATCTTCCAAACGGCGGTGAACACCTCACCGCTTGGCCTAGCACACTTGTGCGACAAGACCCAGCAATAAAACACAGCTTGCGACCACAACATGGCTTCGTCAGTGTTAGCTTTACCCGAAAGATTCTGTTTTGCCATCACGGCTCTGTCCACCCTATTTCCACACATGTTGCCATGGCTTGCAACCCACCACCACAGGAAACGAACGCTCCCAGGAAACAAAAAAGTGCCCCTGGACTGGCAACCCCAGCACGTTACCGGGCTTGGCAACGCCCATGAACATGCGGTGGTGCACTTCAGAGAGGATGCTGCAATGCATGGTGTCACTCAACTTATTGCATGGAGCCACGCGACTCGTCGAACCAACCCCCCACCCTCCCCTTTCGTCCCCTCCTCAGGTGACTCCGGCTACACCCCCCTGCACTACGCCAGCAGGCAGGGACACCTGGAAGCCGTGCAGCTGCTGCTGCAAGCAGGTGGGGTAGCAAATACCCTTGCCAGGGTTCAGGGGGTGCACCAATACCCTACCTAGGGCGTAACTGGTGGAGACTGCTCCCTATAGGATACTTTACCCACCACAACAAGCACTGTGATGCCCCCCCCCCCTCCCAGTATACAACCCCCCACGCCCCCTTAGCATGCGTGGCCCCATCCCACCCCTCCTGTTGGCCCACCCACCATGCCAGCGAATACAACCTCTGGCTTCCTCCCCCCACCTGTAAACATTCTAAGAGATGTATACAACCTTGGTGTGGCCAGGTGCGCACGTCAACTGTAACAGTTTCTCATAAAATAAAAACCTTTATTTTGGTGTTCCGAGGTGCGCACGTCGACTGTAACAATTTCTCATAAAATAAAAACCTTTATTTTGGTGTTCCCAGGTGCGCACGTCAACGCGGAGACAAGGGCAGGTCGGGCAACGGCGCTGCACCGGGCGGCCTTCGGGGGGCACGTGGCAGTGGCGCAGGCGCTGTGAGTACGTAGGGTTTGGCTAGGGTTGTATCCTGGATTTCGGGATCACTGTACAGGGAAGGCCCTGGCGCTGCGGGGACATTGGCGCACTAAACCCTAAATTGTTAACCCTAAACGCCATTGCGCTGCACCGGGCTGCCCTTGGGGGAGCACGCGGCAGTGGCGCAGGCGCTGTGAGTACCTAGGGTTTGGCTAGGGTTGTATTCGGGATTCGGGATCATTGGGCAGGAGTGGCCCTGTGGCTGCAGTGACACTGCCGTCTATTTAGGGTTAGGGCTAGGGTTGGGGGCATGGGTGTGTGGCATGCTTTTGAGGAACGCAGCAGTGGCGCAGGCGCTGTGAGTAGCTTGGACAACTCTCCCACCCCCACATGCGTGGCACAAGTTAGGTTTTGGCTGCAGCTGGTTTAGCTGGAGACAGAGTCAGGTAGCCTTGTGACTTGGGTTGAGGCACACCCAGGCATGCTGGAATGCACATACTTACTTACCTGATTTTGCAGGATTGCCGGTGGTGCGGACGGGCTAGCACAGGACGCAGACGGCCAGACCCCGCTGCACAAGGCGGCGAGCCAGGGGCACAGAGCGCTTGCCACGTCACTTGCCTCTGCCTTCCCCCTTGCTTTGGGTGTTGAGGACAACAGGGGGCGCACGCCAGGGCATTGGCTGGGGGAGGCGAGGTGGGGTGATTGTGTCGCTTGCAGCCGGTATATCTGCGGATTTTGGTGCTGCATGTGCAAGGCGCGCAACTATCTGGCGGTATTGCTGGAATTGCAAGTGATGAAATTGCCTGTACCCACCACCACATTGCCTATGGTATGTTGTCCATCAATAACACCCCTTCCACCTCCATACAGCCACCCACCACAACCACCATGAAGCCCACCACCGCCACCACCACCACCACCCACCACCGCAACCACCCACCACTCCCCATCCTCCTCGCCATCACCACCACCCTCACCCTCCTCCACGCACCCCACCCCACCACCGCCACCGCCCGACTGTTCCCCCCTGTCGACTTTGACACACCCCTGGGGCTGGCAATCCCCACCACCACCTCCGCCGCCTCCATTACCGCACCAGTACCCCCAGGGGAGGCGGCCAAGCGAGGCGCGGGGTGGAAATTCCAGTCCCTCACCCAGGTGAGTCCCATATATAATACTTGTCCCTTAGGAGGGTAACAATAGTGGGCAGGCGGGTTAACCCTTCTCTGTGTGAAGGCCCATTCCTAAACCAGTGCGCCTGGTTAGAGACTGGCTGTGCAGGTCCTGGATAAGAGAATGGGTATGCACTCATCTGTATGTTTAATACATGATTTGCACAATTTATTTCCTAAATTGTTGCACTTTTTGTTAATGTACTCATTCCTGTGTCCCAGATCATGGCGCTGAACAAGATTGCCTGGTGGTACAACTGGGCGCCCTCCCCGCACCCATCGGTGTCTGATTACTCCCTAGAGGCCAACCTGGAGTTTGCAGCCATGCAGTGGGGCAGGTGGTGGATCGGCAGCCTGGACGCCTTTTTGTGGCCCCATGCGAAGGTGCTGCTAGGTAAGGGTTTTGTTAGGATTTTGCCAGGGATGCTGCTAGGTAAGGGTTCTGACTTAATGGTTTATACTATTTTATTACACATGAGTTATTTGTCATCCCGTGTTATTTACGGTTCAACGAGCCCAACATGCCACCCCCACACCACAATTATCTTACAAACAGTCTTTTAATATTAGAAAAAAGCTTGAAAAAACAAGAAAAAACCCTTCTGCGTAGGGTTCAACGAGCCCAACCACCCCGAGCAAGCCAACCTCACACCCCAGCTAGCCGCGCAGCTGTGGCCACAGATGGAGGCTGTGGCCAAGAAGCATGGCCTGCGCCTGGGGTCCCCCTCGGCCGCCACATGCGGGGGGCAGTGCATCACCTACTCGCCCTTCGACTGGTGGGACGCGTTTTTCGCGACCTGCCGGGAGCTGTATGGTCCCCAGGTAGGGTTTTCAATTCATGCCTTATTTATATCTAGAGCATGTGTGCAAGGATAGGCTGCGGTCTGTCCGCAGTTGCCTGTTTTGTTGGTGTCTGTTTCATTTATGTCTTCGTTTTGTAGCTCTGTATAATGTTCATGTGTCCATGTTATGCTCTCAGGGTTGGCGCCTCTGTTTTCTTCAAATTGGAAGGAAGGGAAAAAACGACTGTCAGTATTTTCAAAGCACTACCCAAAAATATCACTTATTTATGCTGCCGCAGGGCTGCCACGTCGACTTCATGGCTGTACACTGGTACTCGTGCAGCCCCTGGGCGCTGCAGATGTTTGTGAACGAGGTAGGGTTTAGGGTTGAAGGATTAGGGTTGAGGGTGTAGGGTTTGTGCACTGGTACTCGTGCAGCCCCTGGGCGCTGCAGATGATTAATTGAGGTAAGGCGTGCAGCGGGGGAGTTTTGTAGGATAGGATTGCCCTTTTTGTCACTAGCTGCAGCAGCACCTGCAACGCCAACACAGGTTTTAGCCGTGCATATGAGCGTAGCAAAGTGCACCAGTGTCAAGTATATGCGTTGCTGACGGCATGGCATGGACTGAAGCACCGGCCGCATCCGCATGGGGTAGAGCAGGAGAAAGAGCCGAATTGAATGCCGTCACAGACATTTCAAGGCAGGGGGATGTCTAGAGCATCTGCCATCTCAGCCCAATCACGATCTCTGTACTGGGAGCCTGATTGGGGCTGAGGTGGCAGCTGTCGTTGACATCCCTCTGTCTTGGAACGTGTGTGGCGGCTTTCATGTGTGGACGTAGCGGAGTGCTTCAGCGTCAAGCGAATGCATTGTTGTTGGCATGGTCTTGCATGCTCTGGTAGGCCAGGCAAGGGACTGCAGCAGCATGGACTAGGACAGCAGAGAAGAGGTCAAAACCGTCACATAGCTTTCAAGACAGGGGGTTGTTCAGGGCGAATGCCACCTCATCCCAATCGCAATCTCAATATTGGGATGCCTGATCGCGGATGAGGTGGCAGCTGGCTTTGGCATCCCCCTGTCTTGGAACGTATGTGGCGGCTTTCATATGCGACCGGTAGCGAGGTACACCAGGGACAAAGTGAATCGGTTGTTGCTGGCATGCCGTAGAGTTGAGGGCTTTGGCTTCGGCACAGATAAGCGGCGGCAGCAGTAGCATAAACTAGGGGATCAGAAAGGGCAGGCATGGAAGCAGTCCGTGCCTTCCAAGGGCAGGGCCGCGTTCTTGAGATGTGCAAGACTGGCCAATGGCAACATCACTCGTGAGGCGCCACCTGGCGGTTGAGGTGGCATCATCTGCAGGGTAGCTCCTCACGAGTGGTGTTGTGACTCGGCTGACCTGGCGCATCTCAAGGATATTGCCCTCCTCGTTGAAGGTATGTAGGGTTTTAGTGTCCAGGGTTCAGGGTTTAGGCTGACTCGAAATTCTAAACCCTAAACCCTGTCACAGCTTTCACCCCTGCCCTTTCTGCTGCTCCAGTCCCGTGTTGCTGTTGCCACTTGCATTGCCAATGTTGAAGCCTGCCAACCACCAACGCACTTGCTTGCCTACCAGGTCAAGGCAAAGTTCCGGAGGCCCATCTGGTTCACTTACCACTCCTGCCACAACGGGAACTGCCCCACTGCAAATGTGGTTCAATTCCGTGCAACTTATCTTGAACCGCTCAACCTGGACTCACCTTCCTTAATAAAGTTTGCAGACTCTCCATCAATTTTTTGCTAATAATTGTTATTCTATCCACCAGGTCAAGGCCAAGTACCGGCGGCCCATCTGGTTCACCGAGCTCTCCTGCCCCAACGGGAACCGCCCCACCTCAAATGTGGTCCAATTCCTGCTGGCCGCCCTCAAGATCCTGGATGCCGATCCCGCGGTGGAGCGCTATGCGTGGTTTGGGGTGCAGACGGGGGGCGCGTGGCTGGGGACTGGGCCCTCCCTGTTGACGCCTGACAACAGGTGGGTGGGTGGGGGTGGGAGTGTGGTGCTGTTGTTTGAGCACAGGTGTGGGGTGGTGGGGGTGGGCGGCGAGGGGTGGGGAAGGGACGTATGGATTGGGGGTGCAGATGTGCTGCTGTTGCTTGACCATGGGTGTGTGGGTGGTGGAGATGGGGGGCAGGGGGGGGGCTGGGCCCTCGCTGCTTACCCCTGACAACAGGTGGGGTGGGGGTGTCTACGCTGGCACAACCCATGTTGCGCTCAGGACATTTAAAAACCCTGTTGCGCATTTCCTCTTTAAAAGAGGGAATTTGGAGTGCCAAGTGCTGCACCTACGCTTGAAAAGGAAGGGAAGAAAAGAGAAAGTAGGTAATAGAGCTCCTTTTGTCATGCGCAGGCTCACCCTTGTCGGCTATCTGTACCTCAACTACGTCTCGGCAAATGGCCCCCTGGGCGCTGCGGAAGCCTTGCAGGGTGCCGATGGTGCCCTCCTTGGGGAGTTGAATACCCTGCTTGAGGGCAGTGGGCACGCGGGGGTGGAGCTGCAACTGGGCGAGCTGGGGGCGCTGTCTAAAAGCCTCATGCAGGTGCGGCTGGAAACCCTAATGAAACCCTAAGGAAGACTCTGTCAGAAAGGGTGCCCTGCTCTGGGTGAGGTGATTACCCTGCCGTGGAAGCCTAGGAGCAACCCTAAGGAAAACCCTAAATGATTACCCTACTGGAGGAACCAAACGGTGCACGGCCCCACACCCTCGATGTCCATCTCACCTAAGACCATCCCTCCACAATCCTGCCATCCCACCATCCCACCATCCCACCACCCCACCCTGGAGCGGGGGGTCGCCTGCGGGGGCCGCGCCCCCCTCGCCCGCCAACATGGGCGAGTCCCAGGCCGCATCCAGAAAACACCCCCACCGCCCCTCTCTGCTCCATGTCAGGCAACAGCATGCACCTCACCTCGGCACTGGGCACAGCCCTAGGCAGCCACACCGCCCCCACCCTGCACCCCTCCCTCGGCTCCCCCCCCACCATACCCTCACCCCCCCCCCCAACCCCCCCAGGAGTCGCAGGCCACATCCGGGGACACCCCCACCCCCCCCTCGGACGACACCCTCCACGCCATCTCAGGAAGCTTTGTGCACCTCACATCCGCACTGGGCACAGCCCAGGACGCGCTCGACGCGCACGGCCGCGCCCCCACCCCCACCTCCCACGCCCCCACCACCGACGAGGAGGGGATGCCGCTGACGTGGTCCGACGCCTGTGGGGTGTGTGTGGAGCGGGGCGGTGACGCGGGGTTTTGGGTGGAGCCCAGTGAGCTGTGTAGGGCTTGTGGGTTTTGGCCCGAGGCCAATGGGGCGGAAAAAATGGGGCAGAGTGAGGGGGAATATTACGCGGAGCTGTGAGGACAGGGGGGAGGGAAGGGGATGGAACCTGCATGGGCGTCAAGTAGGGTTTGTTTCTTCCGGAGCCCCATCATGTGCCCCATCATGTGGGGGTGTTTGCAGTGGGGGTTAGCCTGCCCGGCCACCAAGTAGGCACAGTCAGCTTCCTACTGGTTACCCTAACTAAGGGTATCATCATGACCCCTTGACTAGGGTATGCCTGCGGAGAGTGTCCAGATCTGTGGCAATTGTACAATATCATACACTCTAGGCAGGTCTACCCTAGTTAAGGGTCATGACAATACCCTTAGTTTACAGGTAACCAGTAGGGCGCTGACTGTGCCTATGGGGTGGTTACCTTGTCAGTAGAGCGTACGCAGTGGTTGACTGCCAGCGCATGCAAACTGAGAGTAGGTGCCGACAGGGCTTGGCAGATACACATATGCCGCCTTATTTATACCTCTGGCATCTGTTTTCTTTTCTTTTCTTTTTAGTTGTGTGTTGGTCCTTGTTCTTGGCTTGGGATGGCTACGCTCCCTAGCCATGCTGCCCACCCGCTGTCATATGGATAACCACGGTGGTGTCCCCAACATATATGCGCACTCGACACATATGCATGGGAGAGAATGAGGCACAGCTGGTCTACAAACTGAGGATCGCAGGTCTCCAACCCGGAGCAAGTGTGCTGTGGAAGACAACTTCCACTAGGGTTTCACCTAAGGCCTGCACACACTGTATTCCACCGGATAAACGTGGTTGTGGTGCGGTTGAAACCAATTCACCGAGTCACATCAGTGCCACAGGCTGGAGGCCCTCACCTAGGGTTTCATTCCTAGGGTCTGAGCTAGGAGGCCGTGCGTTGCCACAGTGCGAAGTTCCTATATCACTTCAAAGGTCGCTGTCGCTCTTGTTCCTCTTCAGATATCAGTCACCGGTGTCAGCCTCGACAAGGCCTCGCAGATCAACCAGTTTGGCACTTCGTTGGCAGGTGTGCATGCATATGCGTGTTGCATGCACCAGTAGCAGGCCTTGAGTGACATGCGCGTCAAGATACGGTCTTCCACGTCCAAACGCTCTACGTGTGCCTGTGATCTGCTGTAAAATAGTCGACTCTTCCCACTCAGTTTCCCAGCGTGGCGACAAACAGGTGGGCTCGTGACTGTATGCATGCACGTTGCAGTGGCACAGCTAGCGCAATCGTACACTTCTAGCACTGAATTTTGACGCTGATCGCCCTTTCCGCTGGCAAACAAGCTGATTGCCTTACCGTGATCTCGAGTATAACGCTAGGGTCTTGCGCCACTTGCAAGTGCATGCATCGGGGAGCGTTCTAACAGGTTGAGGTGGGCGCACATTGTGTGAAACCCCGTGCAGTCCAAACCTATGTACTGCAACGCCGCAGCTGGTGCGCTACCATGTTGCCTCCTCACGCGCATTTAACCTTCAAGCTTTAAATACCCCCCGCACCACACCATACCACACCACAAATCCTGTTTCCCTCGTCCACAGGCGGGGTTCCCCATTCTCCTTCACCCAACACCCACCGCCACACACCCTGCAACGAACAAAGCTCTCAGAGTGTCGGTGACAGCATGTCCACACCCACCTGCTAGACCCTAACAGCGCACCGAGGAGGGTTTCCTGGCATGCACATGGGGCCAGGCTGCAAACCCTGGCTAGGGTTGGCAGCACCAGCACTCTCACAACAGCCCTAGGGTCAGGTTGGGAAGGGTGGCCTCAGATAGCACCAACACAGCCACTTACACCACCACCACCACCACCACCGCCACCACCACCACCACCACCACCGCCGCCGCCGGCAGCGCCACCAACCAGCCGCCAGTGACGCCACGAGCTCCACCAGCTCCACCTCCTCAATAGCAGCGTCACCATCAGCACCACCACCAGCCACCACCAGCCTGCTCAACCCGCAACCCTCTACAGCCACCGCCCCTCCACACCCACACACCTCCAACCCCCTACTGGCTGGGACACAGACACACAGCCTACCTAGGGTATCTCAACTGCATACTCGAGATAGGGCCAGACTTTCCAACACCTCCCAGCGCAAACCCTACGGCAGGGTTTTCCCTACAACCTCCTCCCCCCCCTTACCGCCATGGCCCCTCCCACACTAGTGGCTGAAGCAGTGCGCACACTGGCACTGTGTGTGGTGGCAGGGGGGGTGCTGTGGGGGGGGCAGTGGAGGCTGCAACAGGCGGCGCAGGGGGGGGCGGGGGAGTTTGAGCCCATCGCAGAGGGCGGATACCCTGATATCAAGGGGGGTAATGACGCTGTGGGGTCATGGGATGAAAGGGCACATGTAAGGGGGGAGATGACACTCCTTGACTCCCGCGATGGGCATGGGGGTAACGCACTGGGGAAGAGATTGAGGCCTGATGCATGGCGAGGCGCTTCTGGTTCGACAGACGGTGTGCGTATCCAAGCAGCCACCACCACCACCACCGCCATCCCCATCGCGAACAGCACCATGGGAGGGGGAAGGAGTGCGGACTGGAGGCGGGCGCTGCTCGCTGCACCCACGTACAAGTGCTCCCAGATCCTCCCTGAAGACAAGGACCTGGCCGCGCAGTTTGCCGTCCTCAACTGGATGGCTGCCACGCACATGGCACACCGGCTGCAGATGCTGCAGGTGAGTGCCCTGCCGAACCCTGCCAAACCCTGCCGAACTCTAACAAACCCTAACAAACCCTGCATGGCTGCCACCCGCATGGTGCACCGGCTGCAGATGCTGCAGGTGGGAACCCTGCCGACCCCTAACCCACCCTGCATGGTGGTCATGCACATGGCGCTGGCACTGTGCCCACACACCTTCTCAAACCACCTGTACGGCACCCATTGCACACCCAACCCAGACCCCAATGAACCCCCAGCCCCACTAAAAAGAACCTACAATGTACCCTTCCCGCAGGTCAGCCATTTCTATCCCCTACCAGACCCTAATGAAACTGAAATCACTTACAAAACACTGAAATTATATCATCCCTAACAGGTAACATACCCTTCCTGCAGGTCAGCCCCACCATCCACTGCCCCGATGATGTAGCGGTGGGCCAGCGAGCGCACACCTTCTCTCACCACCTCTACGGCACAAACTGCGAGCCCTTCATCACCCGCCAGGGCCTGGTCATGCTCGGGCCCCTCATGCGCCCAGACATGGTGGCGCTGGAATGGGGGGGCGGCTCAAGCACTGAGTGGCTGCTGCTGAGGGTAGCCAAGCTGTTCACTGTGCACCACAACAAGGCCAAGATGGCAACTGTGGAAAATAAGCTGCTCAAGGTGGGTGTTCAGCACTTTGTTTTAGCTTCAGTCCGTTTTTTCCCGATTCTGATCGAGACTTTCTAGGGTCGGTAAGTAGGGTTTTAGGGGGTGGCTCCTGCTGAGGGTGGCTAAGCTGTTCACTGTGCACAACAAGGCAAAGATGGCGACCGTGGAAAATAAGCTGTTCAAGGTGGGGTTTTGAATCTGGCGGGATGTAGAATTTAATCTGGCGGGATTTTTCAATCTGGCGGGATTCACATTTGGTGGTGTTTATGGATGGATTTTATATTGCCGTGAGGGGGTTGAGGGCAAGGTTTTGAATCTGGCGGGATTTATAATTTAATGTGGTGGGATTTCAATCTGGCGGGATTCATTCATGGATTTAATATTGCCTTGAGGGGGTTGGGGGCAAGGTTTTGAATCTGGCGGGATTCATAATTTAATGTTGCGGGATTTTCAATCTGGCGGGATTCATTTGTGGATTTGATATTGCCTTGAGGGGGTTGGGGGCAAGGTTTTGACTGCTGCTGCAGTTACGCGCCAGTTGATTGTGCATCCAGGTAAATATGGTGATGGTGTATTCGCATGTAATTCAGTCCCAGTGACAATGGCTTTAGCAAGGGTATGGCGGCATGGTTATTATGGAGCTCAAATAGGGTTTCGCGTGGGGTTGTTGGTGGCGCGTTCAAGCCAAAAAACAGTGGGCACCAGCCATCATCAGCATGCTTCCCCACCACCACCACCAGCACCACCACCACCACCACACCCACCACCACCACCACCACCACACCCACTACTTACCACCCACACAGGTGCTCCCCGGGATAACCACCCCTGCAGCGCTGGCCAAAAAATGGAAGCTGAGGGTTACCCCCCCGACGGGCAGGGTGCGCACATTTCGCCAATCCGAAGATTATTCCCGGCTCAAGGACTATGCCGATGCCACCTTCCTCCCACCTGGCATGCACCTTGACCTGATCCTCATAGATGGCTATGCGCGCCTGGCGTGCCTCAAGGTGTGTGCTACCCTAAACCCTAAACCCTAATCACTAACCCTGAACCCTAAAACACCCTACAACTGGACATCGATGGCTATGCGCGCCTGGTGTGCCTCAAGGTGTGTACTGCGTAGGATACTTTTGGTGTAGAATGTGTGATTCAATGCTAATAACTGGTTGTTGAAAGCAGTGGAGATTGTGGTCGTTGTGGGTGGAGGTTGTGTGAAGCAGAACCAGATGGACTCTATTTGGGGAGAACTCTGGGTTGGGCGGATTCGGCGAGGATGATGGACACTGGTGGCGGATTGGGGCACATGAATGGGGCCGTGTTGCCTTGTCTATTCCCCTGCGCCCAGCACGACCAACCCTGAGCCCTGAACCCTGATCCTACCACACGCTGCACCCTACACCTCAAAACCTACACATGCAATTCCCCCCGCAACCCCGCAGACCGCTGTGAAGAATCTGCGTCCCCAGGGGGGCATCCTGGTGTTTGACAACTCCAACCGCCAGGCATATGACGGGTCAGCGGACTTGGTGCCTGCACACTGGCTCAAGTGGGTGCACGTACCTGCCTGTGTTGTCAATTCGATTGTTCGTCATGTACCCGCTATCGTATACATCTAGCTACACTGACACGCGTGCCCCTCGGGATGGGATGCGCGCACCATAGGCCCACACGCCATGCATTCCTGTCTTTGCTCTGCCGCTGTTGTTGGGAAGTCAACAAGGTTTACAGCTTGACACTGTGATAAGCCTGTTGAACGTGGTTTTTGTTGTTCTTTTCCCGCAGGTTTGAGGGTTACAACGCCAAGACGGAGACCACCATCTGGATGTCCTGCTTGGAGGGGCGGTGTGGGGTGCCGCCGGGCGAGACTTGAGGGATGCGTGATGGAAACCCTAGTTTGTGGTTTGATTGGCGCAGTGCCGATATCGAGACCTCCTCCTGGTGGTGCGCGAGGAGGGGAGTTGTGAGGAGGTGTGAGGGAAAACCCTAGCCCTGTGGGTGGAAACCCTATTTGTGGTTTTTCTCAGCCTGGAGCTGGGCGTGTGCGAGTTGGGCGCAAGGGTGAGCTGTAAAGGGGTGGGATGTAACTGCGTTTTCTGCCTCAGCTCACTGATGCCGCCCTGCCAGCCGTTTCAGTGACAAGTCAGTGATCCCTGCAGTGCCCATGCTGCACCCCAGTGGTTGCTGCTGCCCAGCATTACTGCCTGCCACTACCAGGCAGCCAGATGCACACAGTGTGGACCCTCTCAGGCTCAGTGGTCTTGCCCTACCCTGTAAAGAGCCTTCACAGGCCACACACTCTGCAGCCGCTTGCGCGTTTGCGGACTGTATTACTAGGGGCACATGAAACACTGATATTCATGTGCATTGACAGTGTGCAGTTGGGCGTTCAAGTAGCCTGCCAGGCCCAGGGCTGATATTTGCCCACTCACCGTGCGCAGGCAGCTGCTGTGCAGGCAATGACTGACAACCAGCATCAGTGCATCCACCTGGGATTTTAGTCACACTACAGGACTAAGCAATATTGCACGAGCCCCTTTCCTACTACGACCGCGTCTTTTCCCCACAAAACACGACTCAGTCTTTGTTCGCCCCCGTCCTTGCAAGTGAAATTTCCTCAGGTATAGCTGTACCAAGAATATAGGGGACCGTGACTGACCACCCCATTAGGTATAGGTACGTGACAACCAGTTTATTGGACATTCTGTTACAGAAATAGCTGTCCACCAATTCTGTGCGACAGGAACAACCTTCAAAGAGGTTGCCAGGCAGGCTAGGCAGTGTGCTAAGTTCCCAACCCCATATGATACACGGTGCGCACGTGGCAAAACTGCAACAGGGTGTGCAGCGCCAGCGTGCTCGAAGGATGCAGCAATGGAAAGAAAACTGGTGGCTGGCAGTACCTGGTAAACTCGGCTGTGACCCTACTGCTGGGTTCCAAAAGTCTGTAAGGGAAAGTATCATTATGTTGCTGTACAAATGGGGAGCATTCGTTGGTGGTTGCACGACAAAAGTTGTGCATACAATTCTACCCAACCAGGGGAAACTTCTCAACCAAAATCACACACTACGCACCAAAGGTGTCAAGCATTTATGCTGGCAGGTCTCCAATACAAACAGTACTACGGTTATACAAGGTTCGTTCTGAGCTGCACGGTTTCAGCCCTTCTCCTTCACACAAAATATCACTGCCTATCGCCTTGGTAAAGTATTGGCAGCGCACAACACATCCCCAACAAATCAAATAGCCTACTTCACATTTCCTATTCCCACAACTTCCAAGCCTTCACAGACCCTGGTACACAACAAATAGAGACGCGCACAGCGCTACAAGTACATGTTATTCTGCCCTGCAGCCCTGGTAACCCCCAAAGACACCCACTCCGACAGAGTTGAGCAAAGAATTCTAAACAGTTCAGTAAAAAGGGCACAGCCGGTGGGCAGTAGCCACCCTATTGGAGGGCAACAAACCCCTGCTTCTGCAGAGCGCTGGTGGCTGGATGGGTACAGTATTGAGGCCTGGTGTAGTGCCATGGCCACCCAAGAGCTTTGCAGCTCTGCACTCAGTAGGTCCTGTAGGGCCCCTCAGCCTTGGGGTTGACATACAGCTTGGCCTTGATTGGCACAGCAGTGCCCCCGCCACCACAGCCGTTGCAGGCCATCTTGCCAGAGCCCCTACAGCTTGCACAGCCCACGTCGTTGTCTGACCAGCGCGAGCAGAAGCACTCCACCACACCAGTGCCGCCACATGTGGGGCACTCCTGATTGGACTCCCGGTAGTTGCTCTGCAGCAAAAGGAGAAAACCAGGGTCAGCGGACAGCCACAGAACAGGGAACTTGCATGGCAGGTGGGGGTTGGAGACACCAGGCCAAGCAACCAATTCAACAGCAATTACAAGTGCAGATACGCTGCAAGTGGTGAGAGTAGGTGAGAAGTACGAAGATGCAGAGAAGGGTTCTGCACAGAGAAAGGGGTGTGGTGGAACATCAAAGATGCGAGACATCAAATATCTGGCAAGGGAAGATACGACGTGCAGACTCAGAAACGGCTGCCACCAAGCCTCTCGTACAGTACTCCTCAGCCCAGAAACCCTAGCGAAAGAAGTTCCAAGCACAGTGAAAGTGCATGACTAGGGTCCGAGGCCCTTGCTCCAAATCGCACGTGCCCTGCATCCCCCATCCCACCCACAGAGAAGCCCAAAGGTCAAACATACCTCTTCCTCCGAGAGACGCGTGCTGACCCAGTAGGCTCCCAGCGCCACCCCGATTGCAGAAGCTATTTGGCCCAGCGCCTGCGTGTTGGAGGCGGAGCCAAGCAGGGCAGCTGCGGCTGAGCATTGGGTCGTACTCGTGGCTCGGCTCCTGTTTCGTCGAGCGGGGGACACCAGGTTTGCTGCCAAGAACTTGTTGCCAGCCCTCAAATTGGCTGCGGGTGCGTTGGAAAGGCAGGTCTGCATAGTGGCTGGTGGGATCAGGCGCAGGAGGCGGTGTCGAGGCTGCTTTGAGGTGTACGAGGGACGGAGGTTTTGTGTGTTCCTAGGCCGCTGGGGTTTGAATTCTACGAGGTGTGTACGGCAGGAAGGAGCTATGCGGTGTGAAAGGAGGAGCTTGAGTGGAGATCTGAAAGCAATCGAGTGGTTTAAGTGGCAGGCAGGTAGTTGTTTGGTGGCTAAAGCTGAAGCAGGTGTGGGTTTATACCAGCTGCGCTGCAAGTGGGCGAGTGGGGTGACGAGGACGCACCGATTGGCAGCGAGTGGACGTGGGAGGGTCCCGGAGGGTGGGAATTGCGTCTTATTTGTGAGGCCAAATGTGCAGGGAGCCATTTATTGAGGCGCTGCAAAGAGGGGGTGGGCACCCTCAATACTTTTAGAATGTAGAGTATTGCAAAATCGGGGGCAAAATAGGCTGTTTCAGGGGGAGTACACGGCCATCAACATCTGAGGGGGTAAAGGTTGCAAACCGCTCAAGTGAAGGAAACGTTGCAGATAACGCCAATCCACAGTGCAGTTGACAACAAATGACCTATTCCACTAGTTGAGGTTGCTGCTGCTCGAACACAGACTCAAATTTCAGCGTGTCGGCTAATGCATGCATATAGCGCATGCAAAAGTCGCAGCCACCTTTCTAGTCCCACGCCCTTCAACTCCGTTCTCATAGTAGCTTGCTCTGCAAAGCTCCTATTGAACAAAAAACAGCCTAATGCAAACGAGCTCTGCCTGCAATAGGTGAAAACTAGTGCCAAGTTCTGGTGCTACTATTGAGGCAGGGTTCACACTGCACCAACGTCTGGGCAGTGGATCGGTCAAATAGCGAAGCCCTGGAGGGCCAAGTAGCCCTACAAAGCCATGGAAGAACAAGTGACGAAGCTGTTCCGAATATGGAAGACCTGCCTAGAAATGCTGCACGACAGAAAGTACCTGGTGTCGCAGGTACTACTTACCTCAGGATGTTACAGTTCTCAGGCCCCTTGGCGGTTGACAGACCCTAATTTGACCACTACTCACAAAGCATGCAGCGGTGTTGTCTTAGGAAGGCTAGCACTGGGGGCAGCTAGCACCTTACAAGCACTCTCCCACCTGCGCACCACTAGTGCCCTACCCCCACTGGGCCTTGTTTTCACCCCACGAGCTCTTACATGCAAGCAGAGCCCACAGCCTGACCCATCGCCTCCATCACAACAGCGCTTGACTATGGCCCTTGGCTTCCCAGCGGGATAAACCCTGACCTAGGGTTTCCTTTGCCCGCAGGAGGACCTAACCATGACCCGCGACACCTTCAAGGAGAAGTTTGGCGATGATCCGCGGCGAGAGGACCTCATCATCCTGGCGCCCAAGCAAGACGACCCAACGGAACAGGTGCGCTACCTGCACCCGCTACACGCGCACCACCCACAGTCTGTGGGGCACAGGGCCAGGATGCCCATACCTGTTGCAAGGTGGCCATGCTTGAATACACGTGTAAGCTATACCTCGTGTGTGTGGACGTGTCGTGCATGTGCGGTTTCTGCACTGCTGCCACAGTACATCCTTTTTTGGCGTTCAATTCCTCATGTGATCACGGGGGTAAATATCCTCCTCAACACACTCCTTCCCTGCTCTGCACGCTGGTGCTGGCGGCGCTGGTGATGACTGCATAGTAAGGGCTCATGCCCGATACATCCATGCCGCTTACGCATGCACTTCCCTCCCCTCCTGCAGGTGTTTGTGTTCTTCCCTGAGGAGGTGAAGGTGGGCGTGAAGACGATCAAGGTGAGGCCACCCACTACACCCTCAACTCTACACCTTTAAAACCCGAAACCCTGAGGAGGTCAAGGTGGGCCTGGAGATGATCAAGGTGGGAAAAGCGGGTGCTGGTGCTGCCTCCCAATATCCCCACAGCCCCTGGGCCTCTCTGATTTAGTGCATAGACCACATGCGCCTTGATGCGGTGGTGCACGTCGCTGTGGTTGCCCATATGAAAACGACGCCCCGTGGCAATCCCTGCACCAAACACTTGCGGAGGTTGTGCTTGAGCGCATGTACAAGGACGTGCTGGGCGCCATCCCAGTCGCCCATTTGGTCCCAAGCCCAACAGGGTATTCTCTGCCAAATCCTGGATGATGCCCAATTGTAGAGGTTGTTCCTGTGGGTGCGCGCCACAAAGCAGTGCTTTGAGCCATTCTAGCTGCCCAACCCTAGCATGCCTGTGCATTGGCAATGCCTGCGTATTCAATTATGTATCCGCTTCTTGCGCAGGTTGTTGCAGAGCGCATGCGCAACGAGGCGGTTGGTCGCGCCATCCTGGTGGTCCAGGCCAACATGACGCCCTTTGCCAAGCAGTGCCTGGAGGAAATGAAGCCAAAGTACTACATAGAGCTGGTACGCTGGACCGCCTGCTCTACGGCACGAGGTGTAGGGATAGGGCTAGGGTTCTGCCAAGCAGTGCCTAGAGGAGGTGACGCCAAAGTTTTGTAGGAGGGAAATCCTCCTGCCCTGTGTGCCTTGGGCCATGTCACCCCCTCCATTCTCTCAGACTTGCCCCATTCTCTACCTCCGCTGCACAGTTCCAGGAGTAGGAGGCTCTGGTCAACATCAACCAAGCATACGCGGGCGCCGCACTCTTTTTTCATGATTTCCTCCCCTCTCACCCCCTACTCACCCCGTTTTCCCCCCATGCAGTTTCAGGAGCAGGAGCTTCTGATCAACATCACCAAGCACATGCTGGTGCCTCAACACCGCATCCTGGAACCGGCAGAAAAGAAGACGCTGCTGGACAGATACAAGGTAAGGGTTGAAGCTAGGTTTTAGAGTGGTGGTGCTCGCATTGGTTTGTTGAGGATGTGCAGCTATACACTGCGGCATGTATGCTAGGACGCTGGGGAGCGAAACCACTCACAGAGCTGTACAGGGTTCAGGGATCAGGTTTGACACCGGCCAACCCTGCGAAAGGCCAAAGCCCGTGTCGTCGATCTGAAGGCGCACACACACACACTCCCTCTGCCATGCCAAGACCCAACTCCCACCAACCCTTTGTTCTGGCAGCATGTTTACTTACCCGTTGTTTGTGGCATGCGTCTGTGGCATGCAGGACCACGCTGCCATCTCTATTTCTGCCCTCACTGCCCCTGTCCTCATCCCCAGGTGAAAGAGACGCAGCTGCCCCGCATCCAGTTCAACGACCCGGTGGCGCGCTACTATGGCATGCAGCGCAATCAGGTGGTGCGTATCGTGAGACCCAGCGAGACAGCGGGGCGATACGTCACATACCGGCTCTGCATCTAGTACGGCAATCCAATGGGGGGAGGTGCGGGGCTCTCCTCTCAGCAGTGGGGCGACGGAGCTGCCTGCGGGGTGTGGATGTGGGACGCAGGCTACAGACCTCGGCCGCACAGTGGCACGGTACAATGCTCCAACCGGCTCTGCATCTAGCGTGGCAATGGGGAGGGGAGGGGAGGGGCACTCCTCGCTGGCCTGGGGCGATGGAGCAGTGCGTGGCGCTCTTCACTGGCATGCGGCGCGCTACGCCGCCGTGGGGCTGTGCGACAAGAGGGGCCGCTCAGTGCATGGGAGCCGGGCAGGCATGGGATGATGGCGGTGCCTAAAGAGTGTGGATGGAGGGGGCAGGCTGTTGATCAAGGGTGCTGCGGTGGACGGCGCCAGGCCTATGGGCGTGCTGCAATGGCGCAGCTTTGAGGGGGGTGGGGTCGCCAAGGGTGGGGTGATGGCGCCTGGCCCAGCGAGGCGTCAAGGCAGTATGCCACCTCCTTCTGCGCATATACGCGCTCGGTGGGAGAGGTGCAGGAAGGTGCAGTTGGTGCGGTGCAAGGGAAGGTGCTTTTTTTGCCGAACATGTGTGATGCGGAGATTCAACCGCCTGTGACAGTGTTTGGTGGTGGTCATGTTGTAGGATTGCCATATGTAGAGGGCACGCAGGCGTGGCCATGCAGTGTCATGTCGTGACAGTATGCCTTGCACAAGTGCATGGCTTGCAGTGGATTGTAACTTTATAGGTTTGATCATCGCACACTTTCCAATTGGCAGCCTGGGGGTGCCACTGCCAGTCTACCAGGATTTGCACCTGGTCCAGGGTGGTCCAAAGGTAACCAAACTCTTGCCAAAACAGCATGGTTCATTGCGTTCCCTGACCAACGGACGTACTGCAGGGGGGAAATGTTATGCAAAGAAAGCTATGCAGCAACACGTGTTCACGTGACATGAAACTGCCACTTGTCCTCACATGGCGCAGCACAGGAAAAGGGCGCCAAAGATCCCACTCGAGCCAAAGTGGACTCTCAGGTGGGTTTGGGGAAGCAATAAAAGCTCCTGGGGCCTCGCCTGTTCCTTTTATCTTGTGCGTCTGCTGAAGCCAGTGAAGCATATTGTACTTCAGGCGATAGGAGGCGTGCAGGCGCTTCCTTTGCTGGCTTAAGGTGGGTGTTATCTAGGTACCAATCGTCGCGGAAACAACCCCCAGGCTGTCTGCACCATGCTCCCGGTTGGTGCACCATGGTGAGCCCACGAGATCGAGCCAAGGGTCGGTGACGCACTTACAGGTCTAGGCTGAAACCACGCTGCGTATAGCAGGTGCTAGTGGTGTTGTTGTGTGAGGTGTTGGGAGTAAGGTGTGTGACAAAAGCAGTGTACCGAATGTTGAACCCTTGCTTGCCGGTCCTCAAGCATGCGCCGTTCCTTTGTGCCTTTGGCCTCACCTGTGCTTACACTGCTTGCTAATATTGTAGGAAACGCGTCTCGGCGGGTGCTAAGCCAAGGAGGCTTTCGCCCACCATGGCTCAGGTGTAGCGCTTCCTGCCGCTTTCGACCCCACCTACCCGTCGATGCCCCGTTTTCCCTCGTTGTGCCTCACAGCCGTAGTAGGGATAGTCTTGCGTTCACCAGAAACTTCAGGTAAGTGGGATCCTCTAGCAGGGCTTCGTGTTTTGCAGAGTACGAGGGTTGCACTCCAATGCATTCACACATGGGGGGTCATAAGCCATGTCACGCTCGGGCAATCGCCGGGGTGGTGGTTCCGCACACGGTTGCGGGAGGATATTTTGCGGCTCTATAGTATTTGTCTTCGTGTGAGGAGGTTTTCGTAGAGCCGCCGCTGTTTCTTTGTTCTTTTCAATTCTATCGTGGTGCATGTCGGACCAGGTTGCCGATAGCCCGTAGGGCGTTGTACCAATTGCATCACGTCTTGCACTGAGAGCCAATACTATAACGCAACTTCAATGGTTCTTGCCGCAGTACTTCACGTTGTGCCTCGTTGATGTGGGCGCCCAGGAAGCTTTGAAACGGGGTTGCACCACTGATGGGTTGCCGAGACTTGACATGCACCCTTCCTGCAGATAGGAACGACTAGCTATGGAAGGGGAACGTTTAGACTCTTAGATGGCAACACCATAGACTTATTGCGCTCTGTCTTCTTGTAGAACAACCTAGTGGGTTTGTTGTTGCACCCGACATTTTCATTTTCAATGGTCATGGGGTACCCTTCATGGTCACGGGGTACCCTGCTTCGTACGAGTGCACAGACCGAACGGCCGGCCTACCCCACACCCCCGGTGGCACCGCTTGCGCAGGTTACACCACCTAACTGGATAGGGATCCAGCCTCCATCTGTTTCCCTGAGGGATCTAGTCATATGCACTGGTCCGTTCTGCGGTGGAATGGGTTGTGTATAGATCTAGATGGCCACTGGTTCCCAGCTGATCCGTGTGCAACCATCTGCAGGTGCGCCCAAAGGTCTGAAAAGCCACCTGGCCGGCCGATCAGCTATCTGTGGTGACCATGCATAACTTGCAGCATCAGTGGGGTGGTAGCCCTTCGTCAGTGGGTTCAACTGGCTTTCGTGCAAGGGTGGAAGCTATGGACACACCTGGTGGCCTTCAATACCGGGTGTTCCAGGGAAGGCAGATGACCCCTTTTGTGGATGACCAGCAAGGACTGGACGAGACAGTGGTACGTTGGCCTGGTTCACAATGCGGAGGTGTATCACCTTGAACACCTTGAAGGAGTGTGCAAACATGGGCAAACCAGCTGCGCTTTAGCTGTCCACACCGCGGCTTTCCCCTGTTTCCCCGCTGGTGTGTGTCCTCGCTTATGGTGCACAGCCCACGCAATACTGTCCACGCATCAACAAAAACCGGCACACAGAACACGCCTGACAGTGACACTCACCCTAGCCTAGGTGCACCCACTTGCCCCCCATCCTTCTACACTTCTTCAGCCCTTGGCCCTTTGCAACATACGCACCACAACTTGAAACTCGTGCTAGGGTTTAGACCTTAGGAAGCCTAAAACCTGGCAGTGGCCCTGGGTGCCAGCCGCATGGTTTCGCCTGTGCCCAACCCCCACCTCCCCCCGCCTGTGCAGGCCCAAGCCCTGCACTGCAAGCTGCAGGCCAGCAATACAGCTGCGCAGGAGCTTCTGCTTATTTTCCCCCCCCTGCCGCCCATCATCAAGGACCCCTTCTTGGACCGCCAGCAGGCGCTGTCCAGCATCGCCGAACGCATGCTCCGACGCGGGATCAGCTCCAGCAACACACCAGAGGTGCTCCAGGTGATGAGGGCGCTGGACCGGGAGGTGGCTGCCATCGACCGGGTGCTGGTCCAGTGGCGGGGAGGGACCGGCTATGGTGGTGGTGGCGGTGGTGGGCGGTTCCCGGACATGTCTTCGGCGCCTGTGTCCCCAGAGCCAGCCTGGGGGGGATCCCCGGGGCCGCTGCAGGACGCGATCTTGAGGCCCCAGGCAGGGGGGGAGTTGGAGGCTGAGCTTGTGCAATACCTCAACTCCACTCGGGGTGCGGGTGGGGACGGCCTGCCTGCGGCCCCACCACCACCACTGCCCACGCACCCCCAGGTGGCCGCCCCGCCTTCCCCGTGGCTCCTCCCCACCACCCCCAGGACCCAAGACCCCCTCACCATGGCATCGGCCGCCAGCGCCGCCACCCAGTTCTATTCCACCCCTCAGGAGCAGCTCCAATTGGCAGCCAGGGCCAGCCCCCCACCCACCCATTACCTATCCTACCTGCGCATCAACGACGGGGGCACCCACCTCCCTGCATGTGGCCCACACACCCACACTCAGCCAGCAGCGCCCCAGGCCCCCCTAGATGACGCTGCAATAGGGGCCTGGCTTGACGCGGTTCTGGCCACGCCCCAGCAGGGTGGGTCAACCTTCCCTGGGGGTGTACCTGGCGCCCTTGCCAGCGCCACCTCTGTCCACCAGGGCAACCTCAGCAGCGAGGCGATTGCGCTGCCGCCAGGCAACGTGGTCGAGGGAGGGGGGATGCCGGGTCCAGGCAGGCCGCCGCACTTCATCCCGGGCGGCAACATCACCTTCAACGGGCACCTGCACTCCGGCCAGGGCCTCGAGGACCACGCCATGCGCAGGGTGGTGGGCAGCCAAGGGGGGGTCAGCGGTGTGTGGACGTTCATCCCGGATGTGCCCACACAGGGGGGAGGCGCCACCACCATCCGCGGGGGCCCTTCACCCTGCATGGGCGAGGAGGGGGCGGTGCCCCTGGCGGCGGCCACCACACCCACCCGCCCCCGTTCCGCCACCCCTCGGGCCCGCTCCGCCAACCCCGGAGCCACCTCCGCCACCTCCCGAGGCACCCCTCGCCGCACACCAGCCAACCGCCGCCTGGCCTTCAACAACCTGAGCGTGCGTACCCCGTTTGCGCCCACCACCCGGGGCAATGTGCCGGCCCGCGTGGCGCCTCTGCAGCTGTCCATCGCCCAGATGGAGCGCGAGGGGTTGTTTGAGCTCAGCATCAAGGTGAGCTGTATGTAAATATATTTATAATGTAGGGTCAAGGTGAGTGGGCCCAGTGGCCCCTGGTTGCGTGCGCATGAGGGTCACACCCCCTGCACGCGGTGAGGTTGCGGTGGGTTGTAGCCCCTTGTCGACGGCATCTTGTTTTTGCTCTTGCGGCTGCAGGGTGCGCGCCGCGGGAAAATGTGGGGATATGGGGTGGGGTGTTGCCCTGTTGCGGGTGTAGGTTCAGGGCAGGGGTGTGTTGACCTCGCGCCGGCGAGTCGCCTTGCCTTGCGTTGCGTGATTGGGCTATGTTGACATCGCTGGTGCACATGGCACAAGCAGTGCCAGGGCAGGGCTCTGGCTGGCGTATGGGGTGTAACGCTGACAGCCATACTGCGTAGAGTTCCACCGTTTCACGCCCACCACTTCCAAACCCTCCACCCACGCCTAGCCACCGCTTCCAACCCTCTTGCCTCCCTCTGCTCTTCCTGTGCACATCCACCCCACACTGCAACGACAGACAAGAAGAAAATAAATAGAACAGCTTTATTACTATATAAAAACAAAAGGAAATTAAAATAATTAACATTATCCGCAGGATGCGGCCACCCGCCTGGGGATTGGCCAGACCTCCCTGAAGAAGCTGTGCAGGGATCCCAGCGTGGATATCGCGCGCTGGCCACGCGAGAAGCGCTGGCAGGTGGAGATGCTGCGCCGGGTGTGCAAGCTGGTTTTACACATGGCGGGCCCCCACAATGAGACCATGCAGGGCCTTGTCAGGGACTGCAGGGCCATGCTGGGGACGCTCGTGGTCTACACGACAGCCGTGGCGGGAAGTGCTGCACCGGTAAGGAGCCAAGTTTGGGGTCTAGGGTCTAGGGTCGCCTGTTTAGGGTTTGTGGTGGCCAATCCTGAACCCTGTTCAGAGAGATGCTGGAGTTCCCGTGGTGGTAATTGCCGCAGCTCTTGGTAAGATAAGGTGGCAAGGGAACAGGCTAATTTCTTTTATTCAGGGTTTAGTGATTGCGGTGGCCAATTACTGTACTGTGCGTGCCCTTGGAGACATAAATCCACCCGTTTCACCGACATAGGAGGCCGCATTCATGCACCCACGCCCTTTACAAGGCGCTGTGTCCCTGCTGTCTGTCCAACTTTTACGCCCCACATTGCTGACCGTATTACGATCCACCTGGCGGGAGTGGAACATCCACGGGACCCTAGAGCAAAACCCTAAACCCTGAAGCAAACCCCTGCATCCCCTTCTTGCTGACGGCCAGCGTGCCCCCCCGTGCTTCAGATCTACAGAGAAAAAACCCTCCCCAAGGATGTCGCCGCCTTCCGCCAGAGGCTCTTCAACACCCGCACCAGGCTGGGCAATGATGGTACGTACACAGCAAGAAAAGCACGATGAAATTTTGTAAGACCACGTTATCCCAAGATGCATTTATGTCCCTTTGCCCACAGCGCACCTCCACACATGTATCCTGCCATGCGCATATTCTGGGTGCCTGTGAGCGAGCCAATGCATGGCCCACCTGGAAGCTGACCTTTAAGGAAATCATTGTTTATTGGCAAAATAGATAAATGTGAAGAATAGAAAAACTGATTTATAAGCCCTTTGCTACAGGTAAAGGGCAGCAGCGGTCCATGCAGGGGAGCATTGCATTAAATCCAAAACATGTGCCTGTGTCACATCCCCATGGCAGCGCTCCACCAAGGGGAGCATTGCAGTAAATGCTACTTCCTGAACCTCTGTTCTTGTCACATCCCAGCAGCGCATGTGAACGCCTGCGGTGTGCCCTTGCCCTCACGCCCCTAACCCCTGTGCAGGCGAGTACGCCTCCCGCTTCGGCAATGCAGGGGCCATCTCCGAGCTGCTGGCTGCGCTGAACGTGCTGGGGAGCGATGCAAAGGCAGGACCTGAGGGGGTGTGAGGGAGGGAGGAGGATGGGGGTGGTCCAGCTAGGAACTGGGCATGCGAGTCAGGCGATACCCCCTCGCCCCCTCCTCGGGGCCCCACACACACACGGGTCTGCCTTCTCGCCAAGCTGGCGCTCGGCTGCGCATGTGACTATCGTACTGATGCTGGTGGATGGTGTCACCACCAGGGGGCTACTGGGAGGCTTTTTTGTCCCTCCAGGGCTGAGATTGAGGTTGGGATGGGTGTGGGAGGGAGGTGTGCCACCGGGGATGGTGGCCGGGGAACCATTTTATTTGCCTTTTTTCCCTTTTTTTCCACACTGGTGGGCAAAGTCCATTCAAATATGTATTGGCGGCACAGAGGATGGATGGCATGGCATGGCATGGCACAGCCTGCCAACATATCTTGGCCCTGCCACATTATGGGGGCATTGTTTGAGCCCCACATTGCTAGCTAGTTGGCAGACGATGGGCCAAGGGGGGCATTATTTGAGCCCTCTCATAAATATGTGTTCATCCTTGCGACCGCGTGGGCTCTTTCTGTTTGCCACCTTTGGCACAATGAACATGCAAACCTGTATTTTCCTTGCAATTGATTGCAAAACTGTATAACTTGGGATTTCATTGTGTGCAGCCGGTGTTTGCAAAGAACGCTTGTTGCGATCCAGCATCATGTCAATTGTTTTAGGGTTTAGGGTTTTGCAATCCAGCATCAGGTCAACCTGGTTGAACCTTGCGCTCTAGATAGTTGCCAGACAGGTTATAACTGTTACCCTGTAGGGCCCCGTTGTATGCCTATGGCATAATGCTTTTCAATTGATGCCATGACTTGGATTTTTCCCCCGCGCATATTTCCACTAGAGGCCAATAGCATAGGCACCAATGTTTCAAAGTGGGGTTTACCAGGCATGGCGACATCCGTAGCAATTGCAGTTGTACTTTATTAGGCAGAGTTGCCATTCGGTGATGGTATTGTGCAGTCTAGTTAGCGCCCCTCTAGGGTCCCAAGTGCAAGATGTAGTTGGCAATGCGCCGCAACGGCGTGGACCTTGTTGACTGCATATACGTATACGGGGCGTGTGCAGGGTGTAGGTTAGCCTGGAGTATAGCCTGTGGCAGGGTGTAGGTGGTGTAGGTGTATATAGTTAAGGCGCGTGGCAGTAGTATAGTGCCCCCCATAGGCTAGTCAAGCTTAGCAGCACAGTTGTAGTACCCAGCTATTGCCACCTAGTCGATGTTCCTGCTGTAGCAGAGTCCCTAGTCATGTGACGGCTGCTGTAGCTAGCAGTCGTCAGTCCTCGGTAGTACTCACTGACAGGTAGCTATATACTAGGCTAGTATGTACTACTTAGCGGCTAAGCAATTCAATCATTGAAGTTCAACTGTGTCCGTACCCTCACTGCCGGGCATAAAACTAGACTATTGAATTAAAGCCAGTCTTTAATTTGGACCCAGGGCCTGCAGATCCCCTCTGTTTGCCTGTTGCACGTGCAGTACCTTTTCTCCCTGGCAGCTTTTCTCCATGGCAGTATAACATACACTATTATTGTAATTATAGAGTAACTTGTAGCTTTGTGGCAGACTGTCAAATTGAATACTGTATACTGTACACCGTATAACAGTGGCTCTTTCAGTGAATTAGATCACATTGGTCCCGAGGACCCGACCCGTCCATTCATTGTGGCCTGCAGTGAGTCAGACTACCGAGGTAATCATCATGAAAAAATTACTAACCATTGGATAGTTGGCAACCATAGTAGATAAAAGAAGCAAACCTTAACGAGGATCCATAACCACACGGTGTCATCGTTTATACATTTGGCGCGTGGTGGCCCTCCTTTTTCAGCGGTTACAATGATTGTTGATTTGAGCCTGGGCCATCAAATGTGCTCCCAGGTGTCATCAAAGCCTCGAAGGGGACCAATGCATTTGCCTCTTAGTCACTTGTAACACTGAGTGTTTCTTAGGATCATCCATCATGGTGGTCTCCAGGACCTCAGGAACCCTGCGCAAAACCCTAAATTAGATTAAATCCAATACCCTGCACAATACCGGAGAATGATGGTGTCGTCAAAGGGGCCACGGCTTGCGCGCTCATGTGCACAGCACTATTAGTGATTATAAATATAATCCACTTCATGCGTAACGCGTGTTGCACTTCGGTGGGCACACAGGACTGTGCACATGCGTGCATGCCAAGCGGCGCAATGTGGTTGCGAGGAGGGATCCAGCCTGTTCCTAGGACGGGCCAAGCAACTTTCACGGGCCTATCATCTGCTCGAAGTATTTCACGAGCGCAATGGCTGCAAATGGCAAACCACCTTGTCAACTGTTCGTATACAAGCAAAGCTGAGGCGCTGCTTGTGAAAGCCCGCATGCTGCTTGTGACTCGAAGTGACCGTTCCAAAACATATTTTCCCCCCAGGTTGTGAAAAGGAAAGAAACACCTTGTTTCCTTTGTACTACGTATCCATTTTCGGAGATGGCGCTCGCCGGAACTACACAACATCGAAGGAACCCAAACGGTGTTGACCCTCAGGATGGGCCAGATGCCAACCCAGGGATAACCTTGACGTACTTCGACAGCAGCTTTGGGAAGAGTATGTTTGACAGAGCTGCCAAGGTATGCCTCTGCCTGTCTCGGCAGCCTGCATGGCCCGTCGTATGCCCCACCGCGGTGCAAACGGTTCACAGTCACTCACGTGACCCATGGTGCATTACCCACGTACTTAGCGAGTGTTGTGGCCATTGCCAAGTTGCAACCTTCCACCAAAACGTTGCCAATGAACCTTTCAGCGCTGAGGTCAACCTGCGCCTGCCTGGGTGCAGCCTCCCAGTTTATCACGGGCTATCTATAGGCCGGTGATGTGGCCCCATTCAGGGAGCACTTTTCCAAGGGGCTGTCGTTTGCCAAGGACCTGCAGCACATGCAGCCCGACAACGCCTATGGCTGGTACATGGAGACGTTTGTGTATGGGTTGCTGGATGAAAGCCTCGGCGGGGCACAGGGGCAGCGCAAGGCTAGCAAAGCTCTGGCAGGTGTGGTGGTGGCACGTGCTGGGTGTGGGGTATGGGGTATAGGATGACGCTGCAGGGTAGGGTAAGTATCTCATGCCACGTACCCTAGTAAGGGTACCACCCTTTACACCCTTGCGTGGGTACGTGGTATAGAATGCAGCTACGAGTGTGGGGTGTAGGGTGTAACCTGCAGGGTGTAGGGATGTTGTCGCCGCTCATTTTCGTGCCAGTGTGGTTTGGGAATGTACTCGTCCCAACACCGGGTTTTCCTCGTTCACTACTTTTTTCCTCCTCGTCCATCAGCCAAGGCGCTTTGCTTGCTTGCTCCACCCATGCGTCGCTTTACCACTCTACCACTCCATCCATTCATCCATCCACTCATTTTTGACCAACACACCCATCCAACTACGCACCCACACGCCCCCGGTCCCCAGAGCGTTTGAGTGCTACGCGCCGGGGCTTGGAGCTGTGTGCTGCACCGGGGCATGTGGACGAGATGCTGGGGTGCAGGTGAGGCGACAGGGTCCTACGCTAGGGGTTGCGGATAGTGGATGAAATTTCAGGCTTGGGGTGTGGGCGCACCAGGGCATGTGGACGAGCAGCTAGGTGCAGGTGAGGCAACAGGACCCTAGGCTAGGGTTTGCGGGTACTGCGTGAAATCCTAGGCTAGGGTGTGAGCGCACCGAGGCATTTGGACGAGCTGCTGGGGTGCAGGTGAGGCCCTCGGTCAGGGTTTTGGGCACGATGTTAGGGTTAATGCAAGGGTGTGGGATCTCAGGGCATGAGGACAAGCTGCTGGGGTGCAGGTGAGGCAACACAATCCTAGGCTAGGGTTTGTCAGCCATAAGCTAGGATCACTGAAAAATCTTATTTGACTTGGATGTCTAAAAGTGAACACATGCTGATGTCTTAAATTGCTACAATGTTGACAGCGTTAATCTGAAACGTGTTGCACTCTTTCAATCCCTGTGGGGTCCATCATTTTGCTAGTGGCTATGCATACATTTGCAGCAAATGATTCCACTATGCGTTCGAATACAATGTACTTGAGCAGTGCATGTACACCCTGCACACCCTTGCAACTCAAGGGGTGTGGTAGCATTTGGGGCACTCTTGCATTAATTAAGAGGGGCCTGATTGCCAGGGATTTGCATTAAGAGGGACCTGGTTGCCAGAGATTTGCATGTGGCTGGCACCTTGCTGCGCCTTGTGCTGGACTGTGTAGGGTGTAGTGTGTAAGGTTTAGGAATGCATGGCGGTGGCTTCTGTTACACTTAATGGATGCACCCCTAAGGTGGGCACGCATGGCACTGTGACACCCTACTGGCTGTGTATATGCGTGCACTGGTGTACCCAAATGGCTCTGCATGTGCAGCTTGGCGTGGGGGTTGGCTGCTCAGCTGTGCACATGCGTGGGCAGTACAGCAAATGGGTATGTGGATGTCGAGGTATGCGCACTCCCGGAAGGCACCCTGTCAAGTTGTGGCCACTGATCACAACTGACCAATTTCATTTGGACTGCTGCAGCAACTGATAACAACTGATCATTTTGATTTGGACTGCTGCAGCAACTGATCAGATTGATTTGGATTGCTGCAGCCACTGAAACATGAATTGGTTTAGACCAAAATCATTAACCAATTGCAAGGCATGCCTGCAAATACGCGTACTTTGAATTCTGCCAGCGTTTATAAATACAATAATATGTTTCTAAAGGCTAATGTGTTTTTATATTACAGCGTTGTGTTACACATGACTTGAGCAGGCATTGGTGCGTGTAGCAGCCGTACAGCAACACCAACCTGTACACACGTGTGATGAACCTGTGGTAGCAACTTGAATGTGCATATGCTTACTGGCTGCTCCTCATGAGGTGCACCCCTTCTCTTCTTCACCCGATTGTCACCCATTGACATCCTTGGCGGCAAGGGATCAAGGGATCAAATATGTCAAGGGATCAAGGGATCAAGGGATCAAGGATGTCAATGGCTTGATCCCTGGGTTTAACCTGATCGTGAACCCTTGGCTAAACCTTGTTGAGTCCTACAATTCCGTGGGGTTACCTAGGTAGAAACAGTGTAGTCAAATTCACCCATTCAACCCTCTTGTTAGGAGCTCCAGGCTGTGCTGGGCAAGGGCCCCGGGGCTACACCCTATTCTCTTGACCCTGTAAAAAACCCAAACTCTAAACACTATACCCTACACCACCAGGAGCTCTAAGCTGTGCTGGGCAAGGCCCACGGGACTGCACCCTATTCTTCAAACCCTAAACAAACCCTAAACTCTAAACCCTAAACCCTGCACAACCAGGAGCTCCAGGCTGTGCTGGGCAAGGCCCGCACCTTTGAGCGCCAGCTGGCGGAGCTGGGCTATGCAATGGCTGTGGAGCGCCAGGTAGTGGCAAAGAGCCGGGCAGCTGCGCTGAAGGTGTGGCCCGTGGTGCAGCGGTACCAGGCAGAGGTGTGCAGGCCCGGCTGGCGCAGGAGCCCCCTCCTTGGGGAGTTTGACGCCAAGGTGGGGTGCCTGAAAGTATCAAAATAACTTTGATGGAATTTGCTATTGGGTATGGTGGTACAACACACTTTGGTACCACACACTTGGGTACTAAGTTGTGACGATGGTGCCGTCTGACATGCGCCCAGCATATGTCCTAGCCATTTTCGCCTGAGTCCAGTGAGCCTAGAATTAATAGCCGTCATATTATGATGGTCAGTACTACAGATTGCTTATTCCGGCTGTACCTGTTGGCACACCACTTTGCAGGTGGCTAAGGCCATATCAGAGGCCAAGGCAAAAGACAGCACCCGCGGCAACCGCCTGCTGTGCGACCACTGCCACCAGTCCTTCTCCAACCTCAAGACGTGCACCGGGTGAGGCCACAGGCGGGGGGAAACTGTCAAAATCTTAAGAATGGGGCCGCGTTGAGTTTTACTCCAAATGTACCATATCCAATATATCCATTACCCTAGGATGTTGTTTGATTTAAAAATAATTATTGTTTATGTACACATTGCCACAGGTGCAGCAGCGCCAAAGAGGGCCCTTTGCCTTTCTTGCTATAAATATGATAGTATCGCATTGAAGAGTTGCTATCCGTTACAAGGGATTTTCTTCTAAGTAGAGTTTTAATCACCTTGAATGATTATCGTAGGCTACGCTTAATATGTCCAACTTGGTAGAATAACATACCCAGGACTACTAGATCTAACCCTAGCGGGTTTACCACTTGACCAGGTTTGTTATGTGCAATGATACTACAGAGACCGGTTTTCTGTAGTATTGGCGACACTTAGTGGGCCCGGCCTGCTGGAAGCCGGGCGTCCATGGATTCCCATTTGATTGACATCATGATCATGGATACACTGTACTGAATACACGTAGTACATGACTCATGTGGCATGTCATACCCTTGTGTCAGGTGCAAGAAGGCCAGGTACTGCTCCAAAGAGTGCCAAACCCAGGACTGGAAGAGCCACAAGGAGGCGTGCAAGAGGTTGCAGAAAACGGATGGAGGTGGTCCGGAGGAAGGGGTGTAGGCTACAGGCGCTGGCTTTTATGATCAGGCATACAAGATCATGCACAGCACCTGAAAATTTCATACTAGTAACGCTAACTAGTGCTTCCTTTTTCAAAGGGAATTTGTAACCAGTGTCTTGTATGTCTTGCGTTCTGTGAAATGGTGCTTAGTTAACTACTATGTAGCTAAGCGCCTGCTATACTATGACAGCTAATGAATTTTTGTGCAATCACCGGGTGAGAATTATGAGATATAGCTGGATAGCTGGTATACCTGGATATCATACCAATTAGCTACCGGCTCATTGTGTGGTCTGTTTCCCGATCATCGAGTAACTACGTAGTACCGTTCGATTAACTACGTAGTACCGTTCGATTCGAGTATTAGATGGGCAGCAGGTGGAAGTTGTGGACAAGTTTACTTGTCTAGGAAGTGTATTTACTAGGGATAACACTTT
>JAULBX010027286.1:0-39021 GCA_032358255.1 Heterotrichella gracilis
CTATCTGCACCCTTATACCAAACAAAACCCACTTGGCACCACTATACTAAAATAAAACCAACCCCATACCAAAATTACATTATTACCATTTTCCCCCACCATGTGGCGGCCATGTGTGCACTCTACACCTGCACCCCCTGCATGTCCCCAACCCCCACTTCTCTACCTGTGGGCGCTTGTAAGGTGGCCACATGTATGCACCTAATTTGACCATAAACCCCCCTTAGCCTGGCCCCACCCCACCCCCACCCCCTTACCTAGCTTGCGTTTGTCGCTCTCGTCCAGGTACCGCTCCATTGCGTAGCGCACCTCCTCCTCGTCCACAGCCATGGACTCCTTGGTGGAGCCACCCTTGGGGGCGGCGGCAAGCTGGATGCCGGTGTCGCTGTACCCTCCCCTGCGACCGCTGAACTCCGCTCCCCCTGTGGCCCGCTCAGCGGGGGCGCAGCCGGCTTCGCCGGGCAGGGGGCCGGGGAAGGGTGGCCTGGGGAGTTGGGATGCAAAGGTCAGACTTTTTGTTCCTTGCACGAGGATTGCGTGCAGGTTGGTGCCAAATGCTACCGAGGAAAAGCTGGGGCACGGTTTGTTGGATACCGATGGTTGTGGTGGCAACGGTGGGTGCGGTGTAGCTCCATATTGCTTATAGGGTAAAAGACACACATGTTTAGGTAAGTACAATACAGCATGTCATAGCCATCGTATCTGGAACCCAGTTAGCCATGAGGGCAGGTGATAACTCGTGCTAGCCAATGGCATGGGGAGTCAAACAGTACAACACAACATGTGTGCGGTGGACCGGTTGATAGGGCTCGCTGAAATTATAATCAACCCTTTAAACAGTGGAGGTATGTGCACACAGCCGGTGAGCTGCTCAGCAAGTGTGGGGGGCCCTTGGGAGCAGGCCTGGGGAACACACCACACCACTGCCTTTTGGTGGTGCCAGCTTGAAGGTTACCTCGGGGAGGAGAAGGCAGGCCGTGCAAACGACAAAAAGCTTGCAATTCCTAGCAACACCGCCAAGCCAATATGCCTTGCAAGCGTGGCATGACCACTGCTGCCATCATCTTCGGCCTGGGGTCCTGATTGCCACTCGGAGGATGATGCCTGGCACACGGCAAGTGGCTGACGAGGCTGCAGCTTCCGTCTGGCAACTGGCAGCGGCCGCAATCGGTGTGATGCCGTTGATGAGAGTATCGAAGCAGCTGTGGCACAGCTGCGTTGCGAGGTGGTGAAAGCTGGGCACCGCCGTCGCTGCCCTGGAATGCCACCAATGCATGCATTTGGGAAGCAGCACTGTATGGCCGCTGCCATCGCTGCAACGTTTGTTGAAACTCTAATGCACTTTGTTTTACGGCTGCATTGTGGCCTGGCTGTATGTACTGTTTCCAAAGAGCAAGGACCACGTTATCCTTGTCACTACTAGATAAGGAGCTTGCAACAACAAACAGGTTGGTACTATTCCACCTAGGGAACGACGGGGCAACGCTTGACTTATTATGGCGCAGTCAGTAGCCCTCTGAGAGGTAGCACACGGTGGTTATCCACAAGATAAACCATGCTCTTGCCTGGAGGTATCATATGGTTTACAAAAACAAGGGGTCATTTATTTTAGTGAATAAAATGAGTTTAAAACTTCAACTTCATGTAAATATTGTAAAACTGCACCATTTCAACGCTTCACTGGTTGGTACATCCAGAATAGGACTGCAGTAGACTCGGGATACTGCTATTGTCTTGACATGGGTCCGGACTGTGCACCGTCATGTGCTCACAAGCATGCGACGCCCATGGGTTCCCAACTAACTTAAAAGTTAGTGCACAAGTCTTGCTGGCAAACCCTTGTCCACAGGTGCTCCACAGCAGACGGACACGAGCACATATAGCCCAGTAGATTGCCCCACTCTCAAGGCAAGGAGACACACATACACACATAACGGTGTCTTACTGTTTGGCTTGGCAGTCTTTTTTGTAACAATAACAATCATCAGAGCACCTTTCTCAGCAGTGCTAACAATACTCGACAGCTAAAATCTGCTACTAAACGCCAGGTCATGTGCCAGGAAATACATGGTGCACCAAACACTTCACACAGCCCCACACTCAGCTTGGTTAAGAACGTACATATGCATTGCAACTCGACACCACTACGGGACCCCACACCCCAAACCCCGACCATGTATGACAATAGAAGGGCATACAGAGCAGAAATGAAAACTAAATCATCACGCTGGCGACCCACCACACATAAATACACCGCTCAAGGCCTACCCGTCTCCAAGGCCAGTACACCACCAGCAGTCACAAACGGCGGTGCCTCCTCCCTCCCCTAGGGTTCACCTGGCCACCCATCTACCCTGCAACCCCCTTCTTGCCTCCAACTGACTACTGCATTGCTGCAAATGTTCTGCAGTCCAGACACAAAAAGAAGAACCTTCCTCAAAACTGACCCACCACGAGCCTCCCTTAGTCACCCACAAGCCCCATCCCACCAGTCTTCCCTACTTCCACCCACCCAGCCCTGCGGCGGAGGTGGTGACACAAGCCTCATCTCCATGCTCCTAATTTTACCCCCAGCGGCCTGCTCACAGGGTGTTGAGGTAGGGGTAATCCATGCAGATCTCGTCCCTTGTGTAGAAGTCGTTCTCCTCCTGCGGCGTCCACATCACCTCGCATGCCAGCAGGTTGTCGGCCGGCACCGCGCCCAGCCTGTTGAGTGCCGTGCGCAGCTCCTGGCGGTTGCTGACCTTGGGGAGCTTGAGGGTGCCGTCCGCGCACACAACGATGGTCACCACGATCAGGTCGTTGTCGCCAAAGCTGGGGTAAGGAGGTGGGGGGGGAGGAGTGAGCAGGAGGGGTTAGGAATTTAGGGGGTGGAGGGGGAGTCAAACAGCCATGCAAGTGTATGCATGCTGGTGAATGCCATGCCTTGTGTTTTGGATGGCATACAAACACAATGCACTGCGCAGTCCTGCACACTACCGGTGGACTTAAGCTGCACCATACCCTCCTACTCCACCCGCATACCTTTTCGACCCCCTGCCGGCCGTGCGGCGGTTGACCCCCCCGACGTTGACCAACGTCTCCTCCCTGAACTTGGTGCGCTCCTCCATGACCACCTCGTTGTAGGCCGCCTCACCGGCATCCATGTCCTCGGCGCTGTCCACGTGTGCGTAGCCGTACACCGCGTAGTCGGGGTTGCGGTTCAGGGCAAGGACGGTCTCTGGAAGTGGGGGACGTGGAGGAGGGTGTGTAAGAGTATGGACGGTAGGTTGGGGCACATGCAGATGTGTGTATATGTGTGCAAGCCCCTGCCCAGGCCAACAGCAGCACATGTGGAGGTCCACCTAGCCCCTCCACTGGCGCCACAACAAGGTTGCTACCCCCTCCACCCACCCGCCCACCACGATGACAGCTACACCCCATGTCCTCCACGTCCTACCCTGCCACCACATGCACAAGCCCACCCCCGATTCCCCCCACCTTGCAGTACGTATGCCAGCCCCTCCGACGATGAGGTGTCTGCCCTCATGGCGATGCGCTCCAGGTCGCGCTGCAGCTCACGCGCGCTCCCCAGCAAGCCAACCTGCAACTTGGCAACAGCCACGCGCTCCTCGCCTGCAGGGAGGGGATTGTGATGTCGGGAGGGCAGCGGGCCACACCCATGCGTGAATGACAGCACAACCACAGCTTGGCCCCACACATGCATTATCAGCTGCAACTAAGCCCATGCTTGGGCACCACGCCATGCGCACTCTTGCACACGTGCCCCACCCCACTCCCCAGCCTCCTCCCACTGCCCCCGCCCCTCACCGTAGGACATCCCGCCCCCGTCCCCCCAGTAGCTCCTGGCCACCTGCACCGCCACCACCGCAAACAGCACAAAGATGAGCACGGAGACCAGGCCGCTGCCGCCGCCGCCGCTGACTGGCACGCCCACGCTGTAGCCGTAGCCCATGCCAAAGGGCATGAAGAAGGAGGACATGCCGTAGCCGCCGCCGTAGTAGGGGCTGGGCGCGGGGGCGATGGTGCTGCCACGGTAGGACGAGGCCCCGCCGCTGTAGGAGGGAGTGCTGTACGAGCTCCTGCCGCCGCCATAGGATCCACTGTGTGGGGGGGAAGGGGAGGGGGTGAATTGAGGGCTAGCGGAACGGTGGAGTGTGGCCCAGTATGGTACTGCACCAAGAGCTAGTTCCGGAGAGCTGCGGCGTGCACAGAAAACAGGATGTGAAGTATCCTGGTCCAGGATACTGTTGCAGCATACGTGGTCTCGAGTATTCAGCACCTAGGCAGCCACAGGTGAGCACACATGGCATCACTCTGCACTGATGCAGGCTGTATGGGTTGGTGGGGCAGAGGTTGCTGTGCATGGGAGGGAGGGCGGCGCCCTGCTGCTGTGCCTCACCTGCTGCGTGCGCTTGAGAAGCTGCTCCCGCCCATGCGCCCGCCACTGCGTGCAGCCTCAGCGGGGCTCACAGAGCCAAGCACCTGCAGGGGGGTGTAGGGGAGGTGGGGGTGAACAAGCTACCACTATTTGTACGCTAGACACTGACCATGACCACACAGCAGACACAGTCAGTTCAATGCTCTCCCTGCCATCCTGTGCCCAATGTCACAAGCACGGACCAGGCGACACAGTGCAGCAGTGTCTGCTGGGTGCGGGGAGGTTGGTGGTGGGAGGTGCATCACGGGGGCCAGACGTACCAGTGCAAAAGCCAGTGCCGAGATCGCTGCTGTCTTGGCGGCAGTGCTTGCAAGCCGGCCCAAGCTCCAGGGGTTGGCATCCTCCAGCTGCTCCTGTGGCGCCGGTTGGGGGGTGTGGCGGCGCAGGGCTGCGGTGGGGGAGCGCGGCAGGCGGGCCAGGGAGGGGCGAGTGGTGGAGCTGCGCAGTGGATGGTGCAGGGGGGTGGCGCCTGCCAGGAAGGGGTGTGCAGGGCGCAGGGACCTGGAGGCAGGGGCGCGCTGCCAGGTGGAGGTGCGCTGTGCGCAGCAAGGGCTGTGCATCAGTGCGCGGGTGGCCATGGCTGCTGGCAGGAGTGTGGAGGACTTTGAATGAGTCTGGGGCTGCTGCGTGTGGCAAGAAGGTGGTTTGTGTCAAGGGGAGAGTGTAAACAGACAGTAGGAGGAAGGTGGGTTAAGGCTGGAAGAAGGCCAGGTGCAAAACGGTGCGTGCAGTTGTACAGGCAAGGGCAGCAAGGTACCACACGATGACAGGGATGTCAAAACCGACGTCCGCTCAATATGCATATTGCTGCCATAACGGTGGGGAAAAGCTGCTTCTCGACGCAGCCACCACTGCCAAACGTACTGAAAATGGAAGTGCCCAATCGTGTAGGGGTAAACACCGACACAGTCAAGAGTGGCGCAGTCCGAACCAGTCATATGGGGGAAGAAGTCTGCCAGGTGGGTATAGTGAATAAACATGCATGGGCTGCCTCGTCACCCGACTCGTGCCTCGATACAACACAACTAAAACTAGCAGTCCACATATCCCCCATGCTTGGAAACAAACTAGCCAACACCGCTTGAACACCTCGTTTCACCACAGCCCCCTTACCAAACACCACATAAGCGATAAGTACTTGTTTCCAGACGCTTTCTCAAACACGTTTGCGTGTATCGTTGGTGATTGTGGTGGTGGTAGGTGCACTCACCGTTGGAGGCACGCCTGTGATGGTCTTCACCTGGTGGCCGCACTCGAGAGCCCAAGGATAGCACAGGTCTGAGGAAGCTGAGACAGTGTGGTTGAACACGGTTATATCCGTTTTGAGGCAAAGCGCAGGAGTTTATAGCACCACGCATGTTCCGGCAAAAAGTTCTCAAATACCCAGAGTGGCCATCGATGGATCTAGCTATTGGCGCCAAATTTTGTTGCCAGGTGTCGCCTCGTCGCGGCTTCTAGATACCAGCACCTGCTGAGCCTTGCTTCTTTCAAAGTGCCACAGCCACTTATTGCAACCACCACATACTGGGCTGAACGCCCTGCTTTCTGTGTGTAACAACTACCGCTCCTATCGTCCTCCTTGGCGCATTCCTGTGAAGGGTGCGCGATTTGCAGTACGCACGCACCACAGTGCACGTTGCCGCTGCCACTGCCACTTCTGCTGCGTGCAGTCACAAAGTAGTACCGCTAAACTTTTATTAATTTAGATACCCGGCCATGCACTGGGCTTGGTGGTGGTTCCAGCGCGTTGGAAGCAGTGCATCGCATGTGCATGCATGTATCCATCGTGACGGCATGTGATAGAATCTGCTCGACATCAACCTTGGAACCACATACGTCCCGACAGCTCACAGCAATATACCAAGCTGATGTCCGGCGTCCATTTCTGTATCGTCCAGACCAGTATCAACCCTTACATTCCTGCGTGTAGGCGGCACCTAGCGGACAACTTCGCCATGGCCATCCACATATCCTGGCGCTTTGACTCCGGCAACATCGAGGCAAGTAGCCAAAACACTTCAATCGGGCCTGATTTCATAGCAGCACGTGCATTTGGGCTGGCAGCGTAAATTGCAGCCCTCTGCTTTCAAGGAGAGCCTTCACTACACTCCCATGGGTGAAAGTCAGGACTTGGGTTTTGTTACGCAGTTGCCCCTGGATTGCACCCGGCACAACAGACTGGTGCCAGGACCGTCACCTGCAGCGATAAACGTCTAGATATAGCTATATCCAGCATTGGTTGCGTCAGTAATTGCGCCATCCAGCTCCACAGGTGCAACACCACCCCGGCCCCCACCCCACTACATGAGCCCCTTGCCTGCAGGTGGTGGAGGCTAACCACCCCAAGGAAATCAAGCTGAAGATTCGGCCCGACCCATACTGCGAGCATGACAAGCGCGCACATTTCATGTGAGCTCCGGCGCACCCCGCAGACATGCAGTGATCACATGAAATATCATGACATGCAGTGTCAAGACAGTGACATTGACATGCGCGCCCCTGAAGCGATGCATCCACCGGCAGTAGCCACACTCCATGCATTTCTTGTCTAGCACATCGCCGCTGCCATGTGCCTGCCAGAGGTTTTCAAGGGGCTGACACATGGCAGCGACTTGTGCTGGACAGGAACGCATGGCGTGTGGCCGGTGGATGCATCCCTCCGCACATATCCGATGCCGGCGGCAAGTGTAAAATTTGAACACCCAGACATTTTCTGCCAACACGTTTCATTGCAGCGCCGCCGACTTACATCCCTCCGCATTTTATTGCGCCCCTGTGTGATCTACAGGCACCGGTGCTAGCACTAAAGCTTCAAATTTGTTCATCACCAGTCCATAGTCACTTGGCCTTGCGATTAGCTTGTGCAACAAGTGATCACTATTTCCAACATACGTCACATGTGGTCATGCACACCTCCTGCAAAACATGGAGGTTGTCAAAAGAGATTGGTATGTGGTTGCCACCTAATGTGCAGGCTCAGTGTGCAATACCATACCCACACTCATGCGCCAGGGTGCCCCATGACCCCAATGAAACATGAACGAATGCATCACGCCCACTGGTTCCCACCCCAACCAGGTGGTTCCATTACCGTGTGACTGGCGTCAAGGATAGCGAGCTGCGCATGCACATCATCAACGCAGGGGAGGCCTCTTTTCCGGAGGCATGGCCGGGCACGCATGCTGTGGCTAGCTACAACTGGCGCCACTGGTTCAGGATTGACACTGATTGGGACCCTGAGAAGGGCTGGCTCAGCCTGAAGATGAAGGCAGAGAGGGTGAGGAGGCTACTCTTATACCAACTTACAGGGCCTGATGTATAACCTGTTTGAGCCAGATTGTCACACTCCTGGGTACCATTTAGAATGTACAAGCTTGTAAGGAATACCTGCTTCCATGCTGACACCCCTAAATTAAATCATGCCGTGCATTGTGAACAATAATGTGTGTTATGCTAAGTACACAACAGCGGCTAGCTGACATGTGCTGCAGCAATTCATGATTATGACCTGCAGTGCAGTGAAGGAATGGCTCCGGACTGCGCCTGACACTTCTCCCCCACCTCTGTTGTCCCGCAGAACCAGGTGTACATTGCGTACTTCACCCCCTACCAGCTGCAGCGCCACCGCGAGATGGTGTCTGACATTGACGACGAGGGCGGGGAGTGTGTGCAGCTAGAGGTGGTGGGCACAAGCTGTGACGGGAGGGACATTGACCTCATCAGGATAGGTGGGATATATTCTCTATAGACCTGCTCAAAATCCAATCAGGGGGCACAATGCATTGGGCAGAGTCTATGACCCAACGCCACATGCTGTCCATTGTCAGAATTGAAAGCAGTGCTGCATGTGATGCCTTGCACACTTGCCGGGGCCACAGCCACCTCCCAGCCCAGACACATATATCGATCAATGGCCTTTCATGCAGGCTGCCCCGGGGCCGGCAAGCGCGTTGTGTGGGTGATAGGTCGGCAGCACCCTGGTGAGAGCATGAGCGAGTGGTTCATCGAGGGGATGATGCGGCGGCTGGTGGAGAGCAAGGGGGATGCACTGGTGGACAAGCTGCTGGAGGGGGCGGTGTTCTATGTGGTAAGGGGGGTTGATGGTTAGCTCGGGGCATGCTGCCGTGCCACGTCCCACTGGGTCACCGCATAAGCAGTTGTCTATAACAATGCTGTGTGCTCCGCCCCAAAAATTTGCACCTGGCACCCGCGCGGTTGACGGGCAGTTCACTTGCACGGTGTACCGGGTGCAATACCCATCATGGCCACACTGTGTTATAAAAGAGCATGCTGTCCACCAACAGTGCCTTGTGCACACTGGTCATGGTGGGCTGCTGGACAGCTGCAACGTGGTCGTGTGCGTTCTAACCATTTGGGGCTGTTGATGGGTTACTCATACTATGGCCGGGGCCCTGCACTAAGCATAACCACCACTTCACCTTTGTTTCAGGTCCCCAACATCAACCCCGACGGCAGCTACCGCGGCCACCTGCGCACCAATGCCAAGGGGGCTAACCTGAACAGGGAGTGGGCCAACCCCACACAGGACTACAGCCCAGAGGTACACTGGTCCACGCAACTGGCCACTGCCTGCACGGCATTGCATGCATGATGCTTCACCTGCCGAGACCATACCCAGGGGGTTGCTGAGCCCACCAGCCACCCCAGCAGGCAGTCGATGCATACATCCGAGATATGGTGTTGTGCCCCATGAAATGATATGTCAGACGGCATGCATACGGCCTGCAAGGCAACACTACAACAGTGCCACGCAGGCCGCATGCATTCCGCTTGAGAACTCATTTGGCGGCGACACCATGCATGCCTTATCGTGGAGACATGTGTTGGGCTCCAACGTGCCATCCAAGAGCATGCGCCCCATACTTGAGCGCTGCCTGGGTTATGAACTGACATATCCCACCCATACACGCTGGCCCTCACGAACATTTGCAAACCAATGCCCCTCCTGTTTGCTGCCTCCCAGGTGCACCAGGTGCTCCATCGTATGCAGCAGACCGGCGTGGACATGTTCATGGACATTCATGGAGATGAGGAGATTCCCTTTGTGTTCCTGGCTGGGCAGGAGGGCATACCCAGCTACAACGACCACCTGGCAAAGCTGGCCCACGAGTTCTCATCCACCTTTGCCGCCGCTACGCCAGACTTTGTGACCCGCCCAGGATACTCGGTGGACCCGCCTGGCCAGGCTGACATGGCCATTGCAAGCAACGCGGTGAGTGCGGGGTGGTTCAAAATCAGGGGGCAGCGTGGGTGTAGCAATAGCTTGACTTGCTGAGAAAAAGGCTGTGCCAGGGTGGCAGGGGTGGTGCCCTGCACAGGGTCATGCACACGCCCTCGATAGTCATCACATGCTGCCTGTTGACAATTGTGCCATTGCCGTGGACCCGCCAGGTCAGGCTGACATGCCCACTGCAGGCAACCAGGTCAGTGCGGAGACTTGGTGATAGGGGGACAATTACGGGGTCGGTGCCCTGCACCTGCACACTCCCCCAACCTGCTGACCACTTTGCCGATGCTGTGCCTCTGTTGCTTAGGTTGGTGAGCTATTCCGCTGCCTGTCCTTCACACTGGAAATGCCATTCAAGGACGTGGAGAGCCACCCAGACAACGTGACGGGGTGGAGCTCGGCACGCTCGCAGCACCTGGGGCGCACGCTGCTGGAGCCGCTGGCGCACGTGCTGCCCATGCTGAGGGAGGGTGAGGGGGAAGAGGGGGCAGAGTCGAAGACCTAGTCTAACCAAGCAGCCGTGAGGAGAAAAATGTAAAGACTTCTTGAAACGGTGACATGCACTTTCCCCGTGCAGTTTGCCTGAAGCTGGTGCGCATGCGGCGCCCTGAAACGCTATCATCAGTGCTTCAATGGCTGCCAAATGCAGGGTTGGTGGCAAGGTTTTTTTGTCAGTGCAATGTATGCACTTCAATGGGTTCTGGCTGTAGTAATCGTGGCAGTTGCAGCTTGAAGTGTGTACCACAGTGGGGTGGTTTTCTGCGAAGCAGTTGCTCAGCAGCAGCAGAGCAGGCACACTGGGGCCTTCAATAATCGTGAAATTGCTGCACTCTTGCGTGCAACAGTGCACCCACTGAAATAGGAACTGCGTGGGGAGAGATTTGCAGGAACATCCGGAGTCTTTTCCGGATGATAACTTTTGCAATGGGTCAATCCCTGAAAAGCAGCGCCACAATTCAAACTGTCTATGCAACCTGCGAATGTTTGACATGCGTTTTTGTAATCGTGCACTGGAATGTACGAGCACAATACCACAAGCGACCACGACCACGAAAAGTTGCACAGGTGCATGCATGCATGCATGCGCTGGACCCGGTGTCACCCCGTTGCGAGTTTGATCGCAAACCCCTGCTTCCGCTGCCTTCCCCTGTGGCGCACTCTCATTGGCTGAGGACCGTGGCAACCTTTCCTTGGCGGCAATGCATGCTTTTGACTTTTGACACCTGACACCAATGCATCCACGTTCAGAACGCCTGATGACGTTACTAGAACCTGATGTCTATAACCTAGAGCAGCCATCCTGGCACCCAGACTCTGTACACTGGGACTGAACCACGTTTGATGCAGATCACAGGGCGCATGCTGTACTCCTCTCTATCCATATTGGAGTGAAGCCTACCCACATCCTAGCAATCGCCTGGGGTTAGGCTCAGCTGTGCCAATGCCCTGACACACCAGATCACCAACACCCACCTCCCAGCCCCACCACACACCAGCACCAGACCACCGCACCCCGAACCCTCAGCCCAGCCCCATGGACCCCCCCAAGCCCAGCACCCTGCAGTCCACCGCCCTGCTGCTGCTGTGCGCCGGCGGCATCTACACCTCCTACCTCACACAGGGGGTGGTGCAGGAGACGCTGTCCACCAAGCGTTTTGGCCCCCAGGCGGAGCGCTTCACCGAGCTCAAGGCCCTCAACGGGGTGCAGAGCCTGGTGTGCTTCCTATGGGCGGCGCTGCTGGTGGTGGTGCTGGACGGCAGGCAGAAGGGCCGCCAGGTGGCGCCCTGGTCCTCCTACTGGAAGCCCGCCATCACCAACAGCATCGGCCCCGCCTGCGGGTTTGAGGCCCTGAAGAACATCAGCTACCCCGCTCAGGTGCTGGCCAAGTCCTCCAAGATGATCCCCGTCATGGTGGTGGGCACAGTGGCCTACGGCAAGCGCTACAGCGTGCTGGAGTACGCGTGCGCGCTGCTCATCGCGGGCGGCATCTCCCTGTTTGCCAAGCAGTCCAGCGCCAAGGTGCTGAACAAGCTGGCCAACCCTAACGCGCCCCTGGGATACTTCCTGTGCCTGCTCAACCTGGGGCTGGACGGGTACACCAACGCCGCGCAGGACGAGCTGCACCGGAAGCACAAGGACACCTCGCCGCTGCAGATGATGTGCTGGATGAACTTCTGGTACGGGGGGGGGTGCAGATAGCTGCAGTGGCGATGAGTGTATGCACCGTGTAGTATCCATTGTAGTCAGTGGGTGCTTGTGGGTGATACCAAGTGGTGCGCCATGCGACCCGCTGCATGCTGCGTTGTTCCCGCAGCCTGGGAGGACATCAACATGGCCATGCTGCTTCATGTGATGCCAGGGCGCGCCGCCCTCGTGAACGGGTGGCAAGCAAGTTTTGCATTGGTCTTTCAACACCTGCTGTTTTGTGTATCCTGCCAATCCACTCGGCAGCCTTGCCCACCCGCTTGCACACCTTGGCCCGCAGGTGCACCCTGTACAACGGCGCCTACATGTTTGGCATGTCGCAGTCCGGCTGGCAGCTGCTGTCCTTCTGCAGCCGCCACCCTGACGCTGCCTGGGACATACTGCTGTTCTGCCTGTGCGGCGCGGTGGGACAGCTGTTCATATTCATGACCATTCGCAGGTGAGGGGGATTTGAGGGGGGGGGGATGCAGTATTGGGGAGGGTGCCGGGGGGAGGGGTGATGGGTGCAGGGAGGGAACGGGATGGGGGCATGGAGGGGCATGACAGGGTTGCGGATAACAGGGGGGGGTGGGGGGGCAGTCCAAGTTGTGGGCATGGAATGTAATGATGGGTGCTTGGTGGGGCATGGTGGAGCCATGGGGGTCATGAATGGGGACAGGTGCCATGGGGATACAAGGAGACGTACACCACTGTCATCAATACTTCATGAGGGGCATACATGATGCGAATGTATTTTACACATATTTCCAGATCCTTCATCCCATCTTCCCTCTTGCTATTGGTGCGACAATGAGCCCGCCTGCATGTGGATGAGCCTAGCCACGCGCGCCTGGCAATGCAAGGGGCGACATATTGTGCACAGATGGTTATGGTCTCCCGCTGACCCATTTCCCCTGTGCCCATTTTCCATTTCCTGTGTGCCCTGGCTCCAGGTTTGGTTCCCTTGTGAACACCATCATCACCACCACGCGCAAGTTCTTCAACATCCTGCTCAGCGTGGTGTGGAACGCAAACCCGCTGCTGCCGCAGCAATGGGTGGCGGTGGTGCTGGTGTTCAGCGGGCTGGCCATGTCAATGGCGGTCAAGGCGCTGCAGCACAGGCAGCGGGCAAAGACAACAAAGCTGCCGTGACCGTTTCCCATGGCAGGCAGAATTGAATTGGAGACCTGGGCGTGGATGGTCAGCGCGGAGGGTAGCCGCCAGACAGTGGAGGCTGCCAGCCCCATGGGCCACGGTTTGGGGTTGATCAATGCAAACACGCACTGCAACAGTAGGTGTGGGCCACGGAGCAGGGGAGGCTGGAGGCCTGATGCACATGCTGTGGCGTGCAACGATGCCATCGGACCGCGTGTGCACTTGCCATGCATCGGCTTTCATCTATCATCGTGATCATCACATTGACCATGCACATATGTGCCACACAGGCTGCACTCACTGAGATCAGCTGCGCCAGCATTGGGACATTGCATTCTCTGAAGCCTGATTTTGAATGGGATATTGCATACTATGCAATATTGCCCTATGACGGTCATTGAATTCAATTGTAATATTGAAGACTATTGCTGAATGCGTATAGTTTGAAATCAGCATGCTTGTTTTTGAGGAAGGAAGACTCTTGAAGGAAGGGGACGCACAGACTCTAGAGGCGGAATAATTACTAGTAGAGGGGGGCACTGACAGCCTGTGAGCTGCTCGAGCAATCGCACCATGCAGGGCAGAACGTTTAATCATTATAATAGCATAATACTATTATATTATTAATCATGATGATCAGTCCACGGTGGGTCGATGACCATACATATTGCACTGAAGTGCTTTACACTCCGTGGTCACCGGGGACCTGGTGGCAACGATATGTCAAGAAACATTGATGCCATGGCCTACGCAGCTGCGGGTGGTAACTAGGGACAGAAATGCAGCTTAGTAAGTGTAATACAATGTAAGTGTAGTACAATGTATGTCATACTTTTAAAGCCCACTCTGGGTATATTGAATAAAATTTGCCGCGGGATTGAGGCCCTAATGGGGCATGCAAATGTCTCTTTATACAGAAAGGAAAGAACCGTACCCTGTCCACATACATTCAATGATTGTACTTCCATATTTATGCAACGCCCCAAAATGACAAAGTTGCAATTTGCAAGTCTATCTAGCAAACATGCATGGTATGGAGCTACACACGTGTATACTGGACCAGGACTGTGTATGCTATTCCCACAGATGATGCGATGATTTCAAAAGCCTTAACAGCTCGCCCCTAGCTGGGCAATTTGCTAAGCAAGGTGCATAACATGATGTCAACCGCCCAGTACAAGCGGTGAACATCGAGGTACCCCTTTAGTATTCCTTCCTTGTTGCATGCGGGAAAACAGCAACTTATTTGCGTACGCTGTAATGTATGGTTTGACTGTCACCCATACCGTGTGTTGTTCCCTGCTTGCCGTCCTGCCAAGGCGGAGAAAGAAAAGTAGCGTAACGGTGGTCATGAAACTGTTGGTAAGTTGCAAGTAACAAAACATCAGTACTGCTGAAACCGCCACCACTGGATTGTAATCAAAAGAGCTGTGGGCGAGTGGAACTGAAGACGGTGAGGCAACACAGCAGGCTGCTGCTCGCCATGCTGCTGGGATGTAGTGACAGGCCATTGGTATGATGCTAGCTGTGGTGGCGCTAGCATCATGGTCCTTGGCCCCTACCGGTGGGGCACCAGCACGGCAAGCGCCTATCGCACTAAAAACACATCCAGCCCCGGCCAACAGGCGCTTGAGAAAAGGCAGCTAGCATACGGCTCTGTTATGCAGCCGGAAAAAGGTCAACTGGGATTGGAAATAAGAACGTAGTACTGTGCACCGCTCGAGACCAAGCTGCGGTGCACCGGGTATGACATGAAATGGTGGCACAGCCCAGGTAGCAAAGCGGCTACCTGGTACCTGGCCAGTAAATTTATCCCACTAAGTATCCCCCATGCCCAGCCAAGCCCACCCATGTGGCCCTGCTGCTTACTGGCATGGGGCGCGCATGCGCTGCCCCCTCCCTACACCATCGCCACCACCCCCCTGCAGTTGGCCGCCTCCTTGCTGGCCATGAGCTCCTGGGTGGCCTCCGCCTGGGTCCCCCCCTGGCGCATGCGCTGCAGCCACTTGGCCACGCTCTCGCTGTACGCCGCTGCCTCGTGCTGCAGCCAGTAGCGCGCGACGGGGTTGTTCGCCACAGCCACCAGGCCAGTCGGCTGCTCCATGTCCTTCACCAGGGGGCCCTGCTCCAGCAGCTTCTTGCGCATGTTGTCTGATGAGCCCACAAAGAACATGGTGAGCCACACTGCAGGGTGCGCCACCTCCTTGTTGGAGTGCGTCATGAGCTTCATGAGGAGGACCCGGTTGGCAAAGAGCACGGTCCACAGCAGGCCGCCATCTGGCGCCAGGTCGGCCTCCAGCGAGGGGCAGTAGGGTAGCGCAAACCGGCCCAGCTGCAGGCGCACCACGTCGGCGCAGGACTTGTGGTGGCGCGCAAGCATCCTGTAAAAGCGGGAGGGGGTAAAGGTGAGTGGCGGTGCTGGGGCCAGGGCAGGGTGTGACGCCAAGTGGCGGTCCCAGGACGTTCCAGGGCGCATTGCTTCGTACTATGTTGACGTGACAGGCATCAAATCACCCATATGCGGCAGACCGGTCTTTCCTCCCCCTCTTTCCTCCCCCCCGTACCTGTGCATGAGCAGCAGCATGCCCACCCTGCTGTTGAAGGGCAGCGGGCAGTGCTGGCACTGCAGCCGCACCATCAGGCTGTGCACCTTGTTCATGTCGTCAAAGGTGGAGCAGTTGGGGCGGTGGCCGTCCAGCTGGCGGCTCAGTGTCAGCTGCATGCCGCGCTTGGCGCAGGACAAGCAGCGCGTGGTGCACAGCTTGTGCTTGGCCAGGATGGCGTCGGTCCCCGCGGCGTTGAACGCCTCCAGCACGCGCTCAAAGGCGCCCTCCTCGATCATCTGCTCGCAAGTTTCCGTGGTGGAGTGCATGTCGCGGGCCTTGAAGTTGGGCGAGGCAATCATGGCGGCGGCATTGGTGGGGGCAAGGGCCATGTGGGACAGCGCGCGCACAGCGGCGTCGTGTTCCTGCGCAGCAGTTTGGCAACATGTGTCAGCAAAGCATGCCAAGCCAGCAGGTGTGGGTGCAGTGGTGGTGCGTAGAGGTGCAAGGACGGTGTCAGCCAGCTTGTGTTGTGCGCACTGGTTTGTACATGTCTGTGCTGATCGGGGGGACCACGTGACAACGGCCTGCCAGCATGCGCTGCGCACTCCTTCCCCCCACCCACCTGGTTATCCTCTCCAGTCGGCAGCATGCGGTACAGCAGGGGCAGCGCCCCCGCCCCCGCCAGGCGCCGCCGGTACTCTGGCAGCCTGCGCGCAAGCGTGCTGATAATGTCCGCAGCTGCCGCCTTGCCTGAGGCAGAGCCTTCATCTAGCACCTGGATGAGCACCGGCAGCATCACGTCGTCGAAGGAAGCCGAGGGGTGGGTGGTGGTCTGCGGGGTGGGGAAAGGGGGGAGTGAGATGGGAGTGTGCGGCTGCCGTGGATGGTGGAGGCTTGCGATGGGCCACGAGGTAAGTACAGGCAATGGGGGGCAAGTAGGAGTGCCAGTGGGGGCGTCGCACCTGCTCCTGGACCTGCTCTTGCACATGCTCTTGCACATGCTCTTGCACCCGCTTCTGTAGGCTGCTGCAGCACTGGCGCTTGACCTTGGGTGCGCAGCTGTCCTCCTCTGCACCCTGCCTGTCCAGCTTCCTGGCTTGGGACCTGGGACAGAAACAAAAGGAGGTCAGTATGTCGTGTGTGCACTCGGGCTATGACCAAGGGGTGGTGGCAGAGCTGGTGGGCGGTGGGCAGGGAGGGGATACCGAACTGCAGGCCATGCCACAGGTGAGAACGCCCACCTACAAACGTGTGATCGACGTCTTGAAAGCAACATGGCAGCCGGTGTGTTCGAAGTAAAGAGTGTGTTCGACTCCGCCTGGCGCTTTCGCGGGGTCCACCTGCCAGGGCTAACACGCCTGAAAATTGCCCCCACCTCCCACTGGGGAGACCGACACGCAGGCAGCAAAGGGTCACACGCAACACCCGTCCCGAAACTAGGACAACAGCTGCGTTTGTTCTCCGAACTAACTTGCTTGGTGCGACGAACGGCGGCAGGGCCTGTCGACCCCCTCACATGCCGGCAGGGCCTAACCACGCGTTTCCACTCACAACTGAAGGAATGGCCGAAACAACGCGTTAGAAAACACACGCCAAGGCCCACTATGTCCCTGGTGCTTGCGATGCTCGCAACAAGGCGTGCTACAGAGCTCTGGTGGGACGAACGAGACGGGTTGGATACATGCGGCTCAGGGAGGGGCTGGAATGGGCTCCTGTGCATGCAATAGGGGGTACACACGGGCTTGCAAGCTTAGATCACGACTCTCCCAAGGAAAAAAAGCACTGACAGCTGGTGCAAGTTTGTGGGAAACGTGCGGGTTGTTCCTGTCAAGCGTGGAGTGAGATCAAGGCCGTATCCCCCTGAACAGGGGATGACTGGCCGGCATGCTCCCCAACTCACGTTCATGCCCTGATAAAACACCCGCCACTGCCACAAAACGGCAGCAAATAGATCTATCGGTTACCCAGAGGTTCAAGGCTCACCTGGTGCTCGGCCGAGACGCGCCACGGCGTGTATTGGTGCTTGAGTTCGCCGAGCCCACCATTGTGTTGGACGTGTGTGGGAAAAGCTGAATGCCGAGTTTGTAACAGAGACGGCACCAAATGAAGTCGCGTAGACGGTAGTAGAGGCTTTGCTGCAACTTTTACAACACAAAGAGGTGGCGTGTTGGGTGAGAACCCTTTGTACTGGGGCCTCAGCCTTGGCGAGACGTGAGGAAAACGCGCCTCGAAGGGGTTGTGTAACAAGCACGGCCGCAGTGTCCAGCAAGAAGCAGGAGCTGACAAGGGACCAACCAAGGAAGCAGGGCAGCAACCAGTTTGCCTAATGCCTGCGACGTGAGGGGTAATGGTGCACGAGAAGGTGTGGCGTTACACTTGTACCCCGGGTTTCAAAGAGCGTTCAAACACGGTCCCCCCCCCATCCGGGCCACAACTCGATTGCCAGCCAGGAGGGAAAACACGAAGCGCGTCAATCAATGAAAAGGGGCAACCAGCCAAGCTCTGGCCAAGGCTCCAGAATAAACCAGTGTCTTGACTCGAGCACCACGTCTATGCTCTGCCATCCTGCCCAATGTCCTCCGTGCTGCACATATACTCGGGGCGATACAGGCACTGCTGTCAGTGATCGCGCACTCTGCGTAAAACCCATGTTCAGATCGCTGCTGCCATGGGGGCTGGTTGGCGGGCGGGAACCCGGCTGTTGTCTTCTCAGCAAGGCGTGTCGGCACTGATAAGGCAGCTGTCAACCTCGTGTGCAACCTGTTCGCATAGACCCACGCAAGTACATTCTGGCATCCAGCAGCGGCTGGCGCCTGGAGGGGGATGGCATGCCAACATCGGGGGCCAGCAACCATGTAAGTGTGTCAAGCGTGGTACGAGCCACCTGTAGGCCTTTGCAATAGGTGATATTACACGTCCCTTTCTATACCATGGGACGGCGGGTTGGCGGTGGCATATGCATGCATGCATTACTGCATGCATACATGGCAGCGGCCGCACCGCACCTCTGCGTTCTCACCTCGGGCGGCAGTTTGTCTGCTACTTTACCTGCCCACTACTGCCCAATTTCCATATATGTACGGATAGTTGGACCTTCTCTTTCTGTGTGTTGACTAGGGTGGTACCCCACTGTCAGTTTTAGTAATTGCTTGCCTAGGTACACATAGGTGTACGATCAAGCGCGGTGGCGGGACATACGAGTTTGTATACCTGGTGGTGGCTTTGGACTCAAACATTTGCAGCCAGGCTCTGATTGTTGTGCTTGTCTCGCAGGGTCCCAGCTGAGTGGTGTGCGAGCCTTCCGCAGCAGCACAGGTGGGTGAGCAGCCACAGCGCAAAACTGTGTCCCGCAGCAACCTACCCTACCGCCGGGCCTCAGTTGCATGAGCAGCAGCTTCTTTCCATAGAGTCCTATGTTAAGGAACAGACGGCTCATGCGGCACGCCCACCACCAACCTGACTCAGCGCCATGAAAGAAATACACCCCCATAAATAGACTGGCATGACACTGGCAATGCAATATCTGCACTAATTTAGCATGCTGGATCACGCTGGGCATGGATATGCTGGCCCCTCACGGGACCTGTGGTTCTGCGCCTCACCCCATGCCCCGCCCTGCGTGCAGTTTCCCTTGCCCAGGACTACTACAAGGTGCTGGGCGTGCCAGAAGGCGCCTCGGACAACGAGATCAAGAAGGCGTACTACCAGCTGGCAAAGAAGTACCACCCAGACACAAACAAGGTGGGTGTTGATGGAAGCAGGCGGACTTGTGTGGGGCGGGGGGCCGTGCACTGTACTCGTGTGGTCTGTCGCCAGGCAGGTTGACATTTGGCACCATGGCCGTGGTCGCAGCCCTCACTCCTACTCGCCCCTACTAATACAACTCCTGCCCACCGGCGTGCGAGCCCTCCTGTGCACCTTTCCTCCCCTCATGAGCACACTACCCACCCACCCATACACATACTGCAGGATGAGCCCGAGACCGCCAAGAAGTTCCAGGATGTGCAGAAGGCATACGAAACGCTGCGGGACCCGCAAAAGCGGCGCATGTATGACCAGGTGAGTGGCGGCACAGGGCGGCGCCACAGTTGAGTGGAGTGGGGGAGGGGGGCATGTGGCGCCACAGTGGTGTTCACATGAGGATTTTGCCACCAGGTCTTGTTGTTCTTGTTTCCAATTGGCTTGGCATGCTGATGTCCCCATGTGTCGCTGCAGCTGGGTGCTGAGAACTACGAGCGAGCGGACAGCGGTGGCGGGGGCGGGGGCTTCCAAGGGGGTGAGGGTATGCCACCCGACATGGAGGAGATCCTGGAGCAGTTCTTCCGCATGGGGGGCCAGGGGGGAGGCGGATTCAGTGGAGGAGGGGGGAACCCCTTTGAGGAGCTGTTTGGATTTGGGGGGGGCTCGGTGCGTGCTGGGGCAGGGTGTGGCTTGTGTGGCTACCATCTGGGTGTGGTCCACTTTGATTCCACGCTGCCTACTGTGCATGTGCTAGGGGATGCGCCACCTGTACCTGCACTGCTTACACGGCCAGGGGCACATTGTCTTCAGAGCGGTGGCCACATGCACCCGCATGGCTCACGCCCCTGCACCTGCATTGGTTTGCACACTACCAAAGGCCTACCAAGTTGCGGTCTGGGTGTGGTTTTGCAGGTGTAGTTTGTGGGTGTCACGCATGCACATCTGCACACACCTGGCCTGGTGCACTTCCTGCTCTGGGTTGATGTTGCGCTCTGTTTGTCTCACACATACTGCCCTCCCTTAAACTCTCCCGCTCCCCTCTCTGTGTGGCTGACCCTGTCCACCTTGCCCTCTGCAGCAGCGCATGTCTGCGCGCGTTCAGCTCCACCTAGGGTTCATGGAGGCGGTGAAGGGTAAGACCAAGACCCTAGACCTGCGCCAGCTGGTGGGCAAGCAGGTGGAGGTCAACATACCGCCAGGTGGGGAGTAGGGTGGGTGTAGGAGGGGGCGTGGGGAGGCAAGGGCGCAATTCCCCCGGCAAACGCCTCAGCTGGGGCATGCCTGGCTGTGCATCCATTGTCACACCTGTCATGCGCCATGTGCCCATATCTGTGAGGGTGCCCCACCTCACCTCAGGCCCATGCATGAATCCCTCCTCCCTAACCTGGATGCCCTGGCACATGACCACGGGAGTAAATGGTTGCTACACATGGCATTGGTGGCCCAAAGCACCTTCAACAAGATTGACCATATTGCAGAATGACGACTTTTTGGACGGCAGCAGGGCTGACCTCCAGTGTTAGGCGAAATACCTGATACCCATAAATTCTCACACCCTGACCCGTCCCCCTGCAGGCGTGGACACCGGCTTCTCCCTGCGCCTGCCCAACCAGGGCGGCAGCGGCGAGCGGGGGCGCAACCGCGACCTGTTTGTTGACATAGTGGTTGACCAGCACCCTGTGTTCCAGCGGGAGGGGTACGACATACACGTGGAGGTGGCGCTGGACATGGTGGATGCAGCGCTGGGGACAACGATAGGGTGGGTGCGGGAGGGGAGGGAGGGGGCTATGCGCGTGCGTGCATGGGCAGATGGAATTTTTGGAGGCATGTGGGTGCTGGTGGCGTGTCCTGCGTGGTGCTGTGTTGCACTTGTGTCCTCTCCAGAGGCACTGTGTGCTGCCTCCCTACATGTTACAACCCGAAACCCTAAATACCCTACTTTGAGGGCGGTCTTGGCGCTAGGTAGCGCGGCATGGCTTGGATGACACGCCCTGGTGCCTGCAACACACCAACATCGACAGCCTTATTTCAGTTGGGCATGTTACAGCAGTTTACATTTTGCTGGCTTGCTCACCACTCTCCCACCCTGGTTTCGCAGTGTGCCCACCATTGATGGCGACAAGGAGCTCAAGGTAAAGGCGGGGGTGCAGCCGGGGGACAAGCTGCGCATGCGGGGGTACGGAGTGCAGCAGCTCAACTCTCGGGCAAGGGGGGACCAATACGTGCATATACGGTAGGTGGAGACACTGGGGGCAGCTGCTTTATTTCTGTTGCATAAAAATGCCTTATCTGATCTGGGTGCGTGACGTGGCTATGAAGGGTGTGTAAAGTCACTTGCAGCATGCTGTGTGGAATATCTGGGATTGGAACTGCCTTCTACACACTGCGATAAGCACCGCACTCTCCGCCGTTGCCTCATGCAAACCCCCACACTCCCGCCTGCAGTGTTGTTGTTCCTCGCCAGCTCAGCAAGGCACAGCAGAAGCTCCTGGAGGGGTTCAAGCAGGCGGGGTCCCAATCACAGGGCATGTGGTGACACATGTGGGCGCGCCGGACATGGCATGACATGTGTTAAGGGAGATGACAGGAGGCGGCCAGTGGAGCCGGTGGCTGCCGCAGCAATGGGCTATTGAGCTGTTTTGGGGGAGCTGACTGGTGGTGCCCAACCCGGGGATTTAGAGTCAGGGGGTATGGGTGACCGCAGGTGCCCAACCACTGCGCCGCACTCAGCGCATGCAGCAGTGCTGGCATCAAGGGGGAGGCCAGCGGGCGGCCAAGCGATCTTGAGACAAAGCCTTTAGGTTCCAGAGCAGATTTCTGCGAGCTGCGATGGCACGTCATGAGTGCTGCACCCTTTGGGGGAACGCAGACGCTAGCAGGTTTGGAGCAGTTGTGGTACAGCAGCTTGGAACAGCGTGTGCGGGCTGTCTTGTGTTGCCAAGAGTGGGTAGATAACAGCCAGCGATTTAGTGATCCGCACTCAGGCTGCGGCAGTGCTGCACACTATGCCAGTGCCAGGCTGAGCTGCAAGTTGCATTGCAGCCTTTATCAGTTGACTAGAACATTTTTATCAGTGATGGCATGCAATGCATGCAACCATCCTATCAATGACATTATGATACCGTAAAACTATGATGCCCACTCTACATTGTAATACAGAAATTGTCCAACTTTGATATGGCTCACTATAATATGTTTAGCTCCAGGATATCTAATTATTCAGGCCTGGCCCAATTGGACTCATATGGATCCATCCACGCGGTGATATGGGCATGGGGCTCATTCACTCGTGATGCAGAGTGCAGCACTGAGTTGCGCCAAATTTGATGGGCATCCAGGCTGATTGTCAACAGCTGCTGAATCACTGATTTAAAATGCCACTGATCAGTCGACATGACAATGGCATGCTGCAGGCTGCTGAGCGCAGTAGATAAGACTGCAAGATAAGCATGCGCATGCTGAATTCAATTAATTTAATCTTCTGCTGCAGAAGATTAACAATTATTGCCAAGGCCCTTGTTGCCAGTTCCAACCCGCCAATGGAACTTTAGATGATTCTACTGCCGCCGCTGCAATAGTATTGCAGCGTTTCAGAAACACGTTAAACGATCAGAATCTGGCTCAAAATATGAATGGAAATGTTTTACAAGCCAAGCCCTGCAAGTGCACTGAATGAACAAATCCGAGATTGCGATAATTGATTATCCCGTCTTCAGTCTAAATTTATCCTGTACGCACTACGGTACCATTAGGCTAGCTTTAGTGCTGCTAGGTATGGCTTAAGCTACGCCTATACGATGTTTGAACGATGTTTAATTTATCACCCACATGCCACTTGCAGGGGGGGCATATGTTGACTCTACAAATCACTGTGCGCTGATGACAATTTATCCCAAAAAAGCTACGAACATGGCAGTGATGCTCTTATTAGTGATGCCAGAATGACATTGAAAAATAGCTAACACCTGCGTGGTATTTACTGTACTAGCACAGCTTCGATGCATGCTACTTGTCATGTTCCGTTAAAACAGCTCTCACAATATACACGTATTTAAAAGAATGAAAACAGAAAACTATTGGAGGCAGACAAGCTGCGGTCGCTGCATTTGATGGGGCATGCAGCAACACTGAAAAGAAAAGCTTGCTGTTGAGTACTACCTGCTACTAGCCGGCGCCGCTTCCATCTCAAAAGGTGCGTCAAATCCCGGTATGCAACAGCTTGGTGCGCCTGCGTGTGGTCACGCCCACATGATCGCCTCTCCCTGTTGGCACACCACCCCCGCCTCCCTGCACCAGCTGCTGTCCACCACCTGTGCCAGGCAGGAAGCGCGATAGGGGCATCCCGTGCGGCAGCGCTTGCGCGTCATGCTGCGCCGCTGCGCCTCGCGATCGGCGTTGGCGGTGCCCAGGGCTGGCCTGGCCTTCCAGCGCCAGTTGGCTGCTGCTGCCATACAGCGGGAGGCGCAGGGTGGGAATGGGTGGGTCAGAAGCGCCCCCCCCTCGGGCGCTGCCCGCGCCGGACTGCGTTGTTGGCCTGCTGATGCCACTCTCTGCCGAGAGCACAGCCATGCCCTGAGGGCTCACAAGCCGCTCCATGGCGCCACGGGGCATGTTGCGGGAGCCTCGCCGGGAAGGAAGCTGCTGCCCCTTCAACCCGCTGCCGGGGTCCGTTGCCCCCTGCTCCTCCACGCTCCTGCGCCCACTGGATCCAAACGCTGGCATGTAGGAAGGCACATAGCGCCCCGCCAGCCCTGCTTCCTCCTGCTGCTGATGCCGCCCCATGCGCGACGCCAGGCCCCTGGTTTGCCGCACCCCACGAGTGCCGCTGGGTGACGTCCCCCTGGCGCCAGGTGCTGCTGCCACCTCGTGGCTGGTGGTGCTGCTGCCAGGGCTGTGGTAGTCCTGGCCCTGCTTGAAGCTGTGCAGCCGCGTACCACTGCTGTGCATCCCACTGGTGCCCAGGTCCAGTGTACTTGCCGGCCCGGGGGTTGGCGCCAGCATGTCCCGCTCTGACGTGGCATGGTGGCTCGCCTGCCTGGCCAGGGCGGGCAGTGAGGTGTCTTGAGGCTTGCCGACGCCAAACCGTGCAAGGGACAATGGCCCTTGTTGCGTCGGCACCTGAGCTTTCTGCAAGTCTGGGACTGCATATCCCTGCGCGGGTGTAAAGTGCGGCATGGGGCTGGCAACCCCTCCCCTGCTCAGCAGTTGACCTCTGGATGGCGGCACAGCCGGCAGACCCATGCCCCCGTGACTGGTGTGCGTTGCACCTTGGCGTGATGAGAGCCCTGATCGAGAAGTGTGCGAGCTAGGAGGGGGCTGTAGGTATGGGCTGTTCTGGGGGCGCAGGGACGCCACCCCCTCGGTGATTGTGTCCATCGCCCACCTGGTTGCCGGCCGCCAGTCCATGGCCTGCGCCCCGCTGCTCTCACAGCTCAGCCCTCCTGGCGTGCTGCCGCGCCCCTGCTGGCCAGTGTCAGAGGCCCTGCCCTCCTGCCTGCCCTTGCCCTGTCGGCCCTGCCTGCGCTGGCCTGTGCCTGCAGCACCTGCCCCCATGCGCTGCAACCCGCTGTTGGCCAGCTCTGCCTGGCGTGTGCTGCTGCGCGTCTTGCGCGTGGAGGTGATGGCAGGGTTGATCTCAACTGCTGCCGCCACTGCAATGTCCATCATTGCTGCATGTGCCCCAGCAGCTGGTGCTGCCTGGTCATTGCTGGTGGCCATTGTGGGGCTGCTGCCTTGGGCCCCCGTCACCCCACTGCCCGCAGGCGAGCTGCAGTCCATGTGGTCCTGTGCATACTGTGCACCGCAGCTCCCAGGCAGCTTGAGGCAGGAGGCTGCTGACGAGGTTGCCTCCTCGTGTGCCATGCAGTGTGGGTTGCCCTGTGCAGCTGCTGCGTGACTGGGGGTAGGGTGGCGGTGCAGCGGGTGACCCGGGGTGCTGGCCCTGCAGCAAGCAAGGGCATTTGGTGATACACTATCTCAGCGTTGGAAACAAGCAGATGCAGGCAAGGCTTTGCCTCGGAACAAACGAAACAAAAAATAATCAACACGAATGCAGAACACTGACATTGTCAAAACAAACAGCCCTGAGGGCAATTTGAAAGACCATGTCTCAATGCTAGGTGCAGCTTTATCCAGTTTTTCGTTTTCAATTGATAAAAATACATGGTCTTTCAAACTGTGCTGTCAGCACCTACATTACATACTAATTGTTCAAACGCAAAAACCAATGCTGCATGTTGATGTGCTCACACACCTCCCCTCCACAGCTTACTACTAATGTCTTACCTGTGGGGTTTGCCATGGCGTGAGTGGGGAGTGGCCCTGCAATCTGGCGACGATGTCATCTCCACGTCCTGGGATGCACCCCCCAGCTGCACCCGACGGCGCTTGCTGACCACACTCAAGGTGTCAGAGTCCTGAGCAAGGACACACAGGAAATCATCAGTGCCACCGTCAACTTGGCAGGACACGGCTGTTGGTATGCAGTTGCTCCCAAAACTCATCATGCAGCGTGTGGCTCATGCAGCATTAAATGAGGGAAGAGTAAGAGAATTTAATGCAAGCCGCAAGGAACTGATTTAAAATGTAGCATGCTCAAGATTGATCGAGGTAGCCAGAAGTACTGGTTCACCCTGAGACTGAGCCAAGTTTGCAGCTGACAGCGAGATTATCTTTGGAGTTGCCAACCCAATATATATTCTGCAGCGCACCTGCTGCTCAATTACATCAGGAATGGTTTGCACTGAAGGCTGCTGTGTGTGAGGCTGCGGCTGCAGAGGCGGTTGTTGCGCGCCCCACCCAGCTGCAGTGGCAGCTCTCAGCACCGTGAAGTACGGTAGCTCCATGAGCTGGGCACACGTCAGGCGCTGACTGGCATCCGGGTGCATGCAGGCCTTGAGGAACTGCATCAGCTGTGGATCCAAGTGCTGGAAACGCACATCCAGCGGCTGCAGCTCGTGGGGCTCGGGCTGGCGCAGACCCACCAGCACGGAGTTGCGCGCCTTGAGGGCCTGCAGGCGCTCAGGCAGCAGGCCGAGGCACCCACAGTGGATGAGCCACAGCTGGTCGATGTCGCTCTCCCCAGGGAACAGTGGCTGACCAGTGGCCATCTCCACAACAAGGCACCCTGTGCAGGCAATCACGTGTAAAGGGTAAATCTTGATGCTTTATGATTGGCAAGCTGAGCTGAAGCAGTGGCTTTGAATATCAATAATGATGGGTTTCTTTTCCATGCAGTCACCAGAGTGGACTGATTGCCATTAGTAATACGGGTATCAGATATCTGGTTGGTGGCAACCTGGTGAGGTAATGCAAGCCTAGGCAAAGCACCAAACATTGGTCCAATTACCTAGAGCCCACACATCCACTCCAGCACCATATCCAGTGTCCCCTAGCAGCAGCTCCGGAGCTCGGTACCACCGGGTGGCCACATAGTCAGACATGCACACGTCCCCACTGCCCACACTCCTTGCAAACCCAAAGTCGCACAGCTTAACATTGCCGTGCTGAGAGAGAAGCACGTTTTCCGGCTTAACGTCTCTGTGGATGATCTGCAACAGGGATCATGTGAATTTCTGAACTCATCCCTCACAAGAACATGCTTGCACCGCAAGAGATACCACATCCACAATGCAACGCGAGGGCTGCAGATGATCTCGTCAACAGTACTGCCCTCCATTATTGTCCAGTGCGGCGTGGCATTACAGGTGCACAGTGCTGGCATGCCATGCTGATATAATCCGCCTCCATGATTTTGCAATATGCAGCATCCACCAGTACTGCAATGCGTGATGCAACACAATGTCACATCGGCAGACCATTTTCCATTAGAGGAAATTCAGTCTGCAAATTGTGTGCACTGCAGTACTGAGTAGACTGGCACCACAACTATTCTGAGGATTATTCAACCAACAGTGGCTTGCGACACAATTCCTGTCCACACCTTTTGCTCGTGGAGGTAGGACACCGCTTGCAGTAGCTGCCACATGATGTGGCGAACTTGAGGGGCAGGCAAGCCACCTGGGCAGCGCTCCATGGCCTGGAGCACGGTGCTTTCCACATACTCGAAAACCAGGTAAAGCCGCCCCTTTCTCCGGAAAACCTCCAGCAGCTGAACAATGTGCGCATGGGCAAGACTCCGCAAGATTCTGATTTCGCGGACAGCAGTTTTGCGCACCTGCAGGTTTGCGGAGGTTCCCTTCAGAAATCCAATGTAACTATGTCAGATGAGCAAGCACACTTGCAACCAATGTGTTCACTTGCCAAGCACTGGTGCTGCATGTTAACATGCCACACCACCTAATTGCTTTACAAACAGCACATCCAGGGAACACTCCTGGTTTGCTCTCCCAAGGAAGTGCAGCAATGGAACCAAAAACTAATCATAGAGTCCTTCAGGTCTCTAACCACTGCCTCCTTTTTGGTAGCTGCTCAAACTTTGTGGCAAGGCTTGTAACAGAAGAGTCACGCAGGTGCCCCACGCTGCTGTTGCATTCACCAAATAGCAACACCCCACAGAAAGAGCACCAGGCAAGGGTTTCAGGTGGAACCCAGAAAGTTAAACTTGCAAGATGGTTATAAATGTATCAACAAGTGTGGGGCTGGTCTGAATCAGCCTCATACCAACAGTCTGGCAGCTGAAATGCAGCTAAAGTATTTGGTATACTGGTTGGGCACCATATTGTCACAGTGCTCTACAAAGGGATAAGAAGAAGTCTTAGAGGCTATGGTGCCCTTCCCTTGCAGCATAACTCTGCCTCAACTGGCGTGTGACTAAGCAAGCTTCAAGCAGACAGCATGCCACAGAGCATGCCAGCGATCGCAGACTTGCCTGCTCATCGTCATCTGAGTCTTTAAACCGCTTCACAGCCACCAGTTTGCCCGTCTCTCTATGTTTGCACTTGAGAACAACCCCATAGGTCCCTTCCCCTATGCGGCCGAGGTTCTCATAGTCGAGCCTCAAATCACTCAACTCCATCTCATACTCCCCACTCAGCCTTCATTCAGCCGACTTGCTGCACAGCACTGTCCCTGAGATATTGGGGCACCATCATATCCCCCCAGACAACGGCAGTTGCGGTTCAATCTGGCAGCACCTGGCTCTTGGACCTCCCGAGAGACTCTACATCCCGGAGTCCACCCAATGCGGCCTGGCTATTCCCTGTACCTTCGACTGTGCTGAATTTGGGTATTCATATTTGGGGATTGGGCTGAACAGCACCCCATTCAAGGCCCGATCTGTTCAATTGTGACCGAAGAAGGTTTGAGACGTCGTTCCAGTGGGCGGGCCCCGACATACCCTAACCTGTTTTTGGACAGCAGCAAAACCCTAAATCCAGCCCGCTTTCACCGAAAACGTTTACTACCCCCTTAGAAGGACAACCCATGGATTGATCGCTGTTGAAAATGCTTTACAAACTCAACAACAGAGACTAGTTCGACCGTGGGAAAAGGGAATCCTGTCACAACTTCGTTGCGAAGTGCCTGTGCCTCTTTCCAAGGTTTGGCTCTACAAGCCCACTTCAACAGTGACACAATCAACTGCTCAAATCTGGGGAAGGATTCTTTGGCTCCCAGAACGTTATATACGCGGCGAAGGCTGTTGTCTGCAAATAGCTACCTGCCAAAGAGAACCCTGCGTGGACCTGCTGATTAAGCGTTCGCAGAACCGCTTACAACCGCATCCGACACCCCAGCGATTACAGTCAGTCTTTTGACCTTGGTCGGCCCGTGACAGCCCAGTGGCTTTACACCACTGTCACAATGGCGAAGCTCGTGAAGATGCGTGGTTTGCAGGTGCGTCGTGGTCCATATGCATGCTGATTCACTATTGTTGGGGTTGGGCACTAGGGGTAACATGTCATGGGTCCTGCAGAACTTCGTCTCAGAAATTCGGGCGTGCAAAAACCCTGAAGATGAGCAAACACGAGTCGACAAAGAACTCGCCAAGATAAGGAAGAAGTTTGCCTCCAACTCCAACCTGACAGGTGATGCTCTGGCCATAGTGGGTGCTGGATGTTTCCCCATGCATGCGATGAGTTGGAACTCACAAGTGGGTGGCGTTTGCAGACTATGACAGGAAGAAGTATGTCTGGAAGTTGCTGTACATATATATGCTGGGCTATGAAGTGGACTTTGGGCATAAGCAGGCGTGCGATCTCATACCCGCCACCAAGTAAGCGGCCAACATCCAGGAGTGTTTGCTTTGTTGTTTGGTGTTGTGGGTTATGTAGTGCTCAACCCCTTTGAAATGCAACAGGTATGCGGAAAAGCAAGTGGGGTACATGGCAGCCTCCGTCATGCTCAGCGAGGTAAGCTTGCACCAATGCCTGTTCTAATCACTGCCAGGCTGTTTTTCCTTCCACAGCTCTGACTTGCAAAACCTGTTTCCTACAGAAAGACGAATTTCTGAGGCTGGTCACAAACTCTATTCGCAATGACTTGATTTCGCGGAATGAGGCCTTTCAATGTCTGGCGCTGGCATTCATCGCCAACGGTGCGGGCTGCGAATTGGTACTGCCTCAAAACTGTGCAATGCATGTGCCACTCTCAGCTAACATGCTCTCTACCTTGCACAGTTGGAGGACAAGAAATGGCCCAGTTGTTGTCAACTGATGTCATGAACCTCCTGGTGAGTCTGCTGCTCCCCGCTCAGCTTGCTTAGCGCCTCCCTAGTCACTGCTTGGTGTGGCTACCCAGTGAGTTGTATGGTGCAGATGAACGGTGCCGTGCGGTCTGTGGTGAGGAAGAAGGCTGCTCTGACCCTGCTGAGGATGATGCGCAAGGCTCCAGCAGACCCACCTATGCTGACGGCAGACACTTGGGCGCCCAACATTGTACGTTAATCCTGGTTCATTGCCAACAAACATCGCACTGATAACCTGATGCATCAACGGTCAATTTTTACTTGCCCTGTATGTCATGACTTGCGTCTTTCCTTTCTCGTCACAGGGCACACTGCTTGAGGAGCGGGATCTGGGGGTGCTGCTGGCAGTGGTGTCGCTCCTGCTGGGCCTGGTGTCCCGGAACTACGAAGGTACAAAGCGTGTGTGCATGGCATTAGTCACATTTAGTTGGCTCTGCAGGTTGCGAATGGTGGGCATGTTGTGCAGGGTATGAGCGCTGCGTGCCGCAGATCGTGAGGGTGCTGGAGAAGATGAAGAACAAAGATGTGTCACCAGACTACACCTACTACGGGATACCATCTCCATGGCTCCAGGTGAGAATGGGTGCAACAGGGACCATGGTGCCTCTCATGTTGCATAGGGCATGTTGTTTCAGTGCTGGCTACAGAGCGCGTGACATGTGTGTCCCCCTGCAGGTCAAGTGCATGCGCGTGCTGCAGTACTTCCCAGTGCCAGAAGATCCTGCACTGGTGAAAATGCTCACAGGCATTCTCCGGCAGATCATCTCAGGTGCGGCATGGCGCGGCATTGCACATGCGGCGGGCCTCATGTCAATCACACCATGTGATCTTCTGTGTACAGTATTGGTCAATGCTGGCGCTCACCCATGCAGGGACCGAGGTGGCCAAGAACGTGAACAAGAACAATGCGCAGCACGCCATTGTGTTTGAGGCCATCGCGCTTGCCCTTGCCCTTGAGGCGGATGACGACCTGCTGAACCAGAGCGTGGCCATGCTGGGCAAGTTCATCTCGGTGCGCGAGCCCAACATCCGCTACCTGGGACTGGAGAACATGGTGCGCCTGGCGGAGGTGCCCGCAGTCGTGGACGCGGTGCAAAGGTGAGCGGGCGGGCCATGCTAATTGGGGATTTCATGGAGCTGAGGCGTCGGCCTGGGATGGTCGTCTCCTGCATGTCTCTATATCGCTGCAATATCATCTGCTGGAGGTCAGCGCCCGTCTTCACATGTGTTGCAGGCACCAGAAGAGCATCATCAACAGCCTGAGCGACCCCGACATCAGCATCCGCAAGCGCGCCCTGGACCTGCTGTTCACAATGTGCAGTGCAGCAGACGCAAGGGATATCGTGGGGGAGCTGCTCAACTACCTCAACGTGGCGGACTTTGCCATGCGGGAGGAGCTGGTGCTCAAGACGGCAGTGCTGGCTGAGAAGTGGGTGCATGCACTCAATCCTGCAAACACCACATACATGGCACATACATGCCTTGTGCATTCTGTTGCCTCGGGGCCTTCCAATGCCTTCATTGCCTACCACAGGCATGACCACTGCGGGGTGCTTTAGCACTAAGCGGTTAGCAGCAGCCAGATTGTGGATAGCCATGGCAGCGGTGGTCTCACAATCATGTTTCCTCCTCCCTGCAGGTACTTCCCTGACCTGTACTGGTACGTGGACACCATGCTCACGCTCATTGAGCGCGGCGGGGAGTACGCTATCCGCGACATCTGGCACTCGCTGGTGCAGCTCATCACCAACCACCCCGAGCTGCACGAGTATGCGGCGCGCAAGGTGGTGGAGGGGCTGCGCAGGGGGGCCTCGCACGAAACCTATGCATGTGCCGCCAGCTACATACTGGGCGAGTACGGGCCCCTGCTGTCCGACGTGCCTGGTGCCGAGCAGTTTGACCTGCTGTACAAGCTGTTCCTGCCTGCGTCAACGGAAACCAAGGTACATGCCTGCTAATCATTGTTAGCACAAACGTGCTGCTACAGCTGCAGTGCAGTAGTGCATGATCGCAGCAGAAATGATTCGGCAGCTGGGCAGAAATTCACACTGCATGGTTGTGGAATGAATTGTCATGGCGCACCTGCAAGCACTCGCGTGGGCACCACCCATGCACCGCTGACATGCTGTCCCACCCCGCCAGGCCCTCATGCTGTCCTCCTTCCTCAAGCTGGAGCTGGCGAGTGCCTCCGACGCCGCGCTAGTGGCGCGCATCCGCAGCGTGTTCCAGCGCTACTCGCAGTTCATGGACGCGGAGCTGCAGCAGCGCGCGGTGGAGTACAGCGGGCTGTCAAGCAACATGGACGTGGCGCGCAAGCATGTGTTGGCCATGCCCAAGTGGGAGAAGCGCAAGTCAATCCTGCTGCGCAAGCTGGCGGAGAAGGAGGTGGGGGCAGGGACCGAGTTGGTTGGGTGCTGGCTGCTGGCAGCGTGGTTCTGCAGACTTCGTGCCGTTGTAGGGCAATGGCCATTCATGTTGGACAGGTTCTGATGCATTTTCAATGGAAATTGAATACGGTACAGCACCCATTGCAAACGAAATCCGTTGTTTATGTAAATGTATCTTTTAATAAACTCGTAATTGTCACTGACATGCACATGCATTTGTGGCACAGGGTGCGGTGCAGGATGGCGAGGGTGCCCAGGGCGGTGCGTGGTTTGAGGACAATGGCTTTGCTGCCGCGGTGGGAGCCATGGAGCTGGCCGCGCCCCCTGCACCGCCACAGCCTCAGCTGGACCTGCTGGGAGGGTTGGATGACGACATTGGGACAAGTGAGTACCGCATGGCAGTATGAACCATCATACAAGAATGGTGACAATCATGTGGCATGCCAACTGCAATTGTATCACAAGGCTGCTGTCGTGCTTTGTGGGCACAAGAGCAGGAATGCATCCCTAGGTCCAGCTGGTGAGCACAGAGACTGGCGCCTACCCTTGCTTCCCTCCCACCTTGCAGGCCAGCCCCTGTCCAACGGCAGCGGTGGCAGCGGCAGTGGCCAGCCCCCCGCCAGCACCTCCAGGGGGGGACCCATCGACCTCATGGAGCTGCTCAGCCTGTCGGTGGATGGCCCACCCGCAGCACCTGCACCCCCGCCCGCGCCTTCATCCTCGGCCCCAAGCGACCCCTTTTCAATGCCTGCACCAGCCCCTGCCGCTGGCGTAGCAGTTGCCTCCAGCAGCGCATTCGCCATGGCTGGAGCAGCTGACATGTTTTCCTCCGCCCCCAGTGGCAGCAGCGCCCCTGGGCCGGCGGGTTCCACGGACCCCTTTGGCATGGGGTCGGATCCATTTGGTGGCTCAGCGTTTGACATGGCGCCCGCTGCAGCCGCTACGCCCGCCCCTGTCCCTGACCTGCCGCCCATCCAGCCCATCGGCGACCTTGACCAGTGGTACCAGGCGCTGCTGGTGGCCAACAGCGGGGTGCTGTACGAGGATCCCTACCTGCAGGTGGGTAGTGCCGGCATGCAATAGCTTGGTAGTCAGTTATATGTGTAGTCATGCGTGCCAGCAGTACAGCCAGATTAGCAGTCAGCCTTGCACATGCCGGGCCAAGCAGTCCAGATTCAGATGCAGCAAGCCATTGCATCGAGCGAACAGTACAACCGCTCGCTGGGTGTGTCACTTTGTGTGGAAGGAGGGGGAGGAGAGGGGGATCGCATTGTCTTTAATTTGGTGTGTGTGTGTGTCCTGTGCAGCTGGGTCTCAAGGGCCAGCTGGAGGCTGGTGTGCTGCGGCTACAGATGTTCTTTGGCAACAAGTCGTCCACAACCTCCCTCAGCAACCTGTCATTCACCGCGCCGGCCGACCCCCTGTTCAACTTCCAGGTGGGGCCGGTGCCGGCAGCCCTGGAGCCAAACAAGCAAATCCAGGTGGGTGACCCAGCAGAGGGGGGTGGCTTGTGAGCCAGGGTCGGGGTGGCATGCTGTCTAAAAGGTGGACAGCGAATCATGGGCACCGCAACTATGGCGTGCCATGTACGTCATGTGCAGCAGCGGCCGATCATGCCCCAATTGCCATGCAGGTTGCGCTGCTGGTGTCCCCCACCGCCGCGTTCTCGCAGCCGCCCACCTGCCAGCTGTCCTACACCCACGGCGCGCAGCGGTGCAACCAGACCCTCAAGCTGCCTGTGCTGGCCACCAAGTTCTGCACAGCGCCAGACATCACTATCACCAGGGAGCAGTTCTTCTCGCGCTGGCAGGCAATCTCAAGTAAGGCAGGCAGCTGCGTGCAATATGCAGGCACTAGACCAGGGTCGTCCAGCATAATGCCCACCGAAATGATTGGCTGCAAAACCAGAGTTGATCTGCAGTGGGAACTCTTTCTTTGTAGCTGGGGGTTTGATTTTGTGGGAGGATCGGGGAGTGTACTCTGTCTCTTCATGAGTGGGTGACCAGGTCCTGGGCACCGTTTCTATGACTGAATGTTGTGTGTGTCCCCACAGCTGCTCCTGGCAAGGTAAGCGAGTTCTTCAGCCGCACGGTCCCCGCCTCACGCGCCGAGGTTGACCGCGCCCTCACCTCGCTGCAACTGGGACTGCAGCACGGCATAGACCCAGACCCAGAGAACTGGGTGGCAGCGGCAACCTTTGCGGCAAACGCCCACACGCCGACTCCCACAATGGTGCGCTACATGTGCATCGCCCCCCCATGCCTGTGCAGCTGTACACCTGGTGCTGTGATGCATGCGGCTATATACTTGTATCATGGTGTGCGGTGACCATTGGCGCCATGGATGTGCTGCCTGCTGGAGCGGTGACGCTGCTGGACTCGAGGACCCTATCAACCCCATTGCTTCCCTTGGTGTGCAGGTTCCCTGCATGGTGCGCCTTGAGGTTGAGAAGAGCCTGCGGCTGCAGTTCCGCGTCACCGTGGCCACCCTGGACGGGGTGCTCACATCGGTGCTCAAGGACCTCATCGTGGCGCAGATACTCAAGGCGTGAGGGCTGGGGCCAGCTACAGCACACCAGCTACAGCACACCACACTGGGTACCAGCAGTCCTGGCATAGGATGTAGGGTGATGCATGCTGACAGTTTGCAGCACTAAGGAACATGCCGCCAGTGGCCCGATGAACTCCTTGCATATCACAACTATGTGCCTTGGTTTCACCATTCATGAATCAATTATTGTCAGGGTTGTGCATAAACAAGGGTTTTGGCAAGCTTCGCATGCGTGTCTGGTTGGGATTGTTGCGCATAATTTTGTCGGATCTATGTGCACTCGAGCATGTAATATCACCAAGCTTGTCGCTGAGTGCACATGCCAAGACTTGCTGCTGGCTGGTACATTTGACTCGTGCACAACGAATTGGGGTGACTGCCTTTGTGGTTAAGTTACACATTAAGCGCCAGCAAGACAGTGTTTGTAAGGACTCTATATGCTCTAAACACAGGGGCATCCAGTGAGGTGCTTGCAACTTTCGTGCAGGCCTTCATTTTAGCTAAGAACAGTAACTACGGCCTCTACAATCGGTAGCTGACAAAGCTATCAGCAGCAAGCGTAGGCAAATGACAGTTGCCAGGGTATAAATAGCTATCTAAATCCCTGTGTGCTCACCAACCGTGGTGCAACTTGCTTGAATAAATAATCGTAAATATGAAGTGAGAACTAAAGTTGAACATGAGAACGGATAATTGAGGTCTTAATCCCTTGACATCCATCACGTTTGGACGGCTGCACCCAGCCCACCCCTTGCCAGGCGCACAGCACCTGTAGGCCAATAGCAGAGTCAACTTGGCAGTGGCAGCAGAGATGACAGGAACGCTGCAGGTGAAACCTTACCGTGCGAAACCATGTTGTCAGCTACATCTGTTCCCTGATGTACTTCATTGCTTTGTCTACGTACTGCAGCACGGACACAGACAGCGAGTTCAGTGTCGAGATACAGTTTCATATGCTAAGCATGGAGCGCCAGGCAGCCAAGCCACTTCCACTGTATGGGTACAGCAGAGGCAGGAGGCGACCCTCCTTTTTACTCAACTACATATGCATACCTTTAGCTGGCTTTCGGCAACTATTTGCAGAACCAACGGCAAGGGGACAACTGTCTGCAGCACCCAGCTGGGACGAGCTGTCCCCGACTATTACTCATGCACCACCTACCTTCCGAGCGTACTTGTTGAGCGTCCACCCAGCCACGACACCGGCCGAGAAGCTCACCACCACAGCAGTCACTACAGTGGAAGATTTCGCCATTACGCCAGGAGGGAGGCTGGTATGGCAGAGCTAGGGCACGGCAGTAGGGTACACTGACTGTCACTTGTGTGGGATCCAGCTGGGAACGACAGACGCCAGACGCAACAGCAGCATGAAAGAGTTTAAGATCTGCCAAGCGCAGAGGAATTGCGAGCGTGGTGCTGGCCCACACTGCGATTTGAACTGCACTGCAAGGCAGTGTGCCGTCTTCGTGGTTGTGCACGGGGCTGTGGCTCGGTTGCCTGCTGGGCTCAAGGGGAAATAATAACCCCATGGTGGTGTGCATGCCTCAATGCCTGCAAAGCAATCGTAGCGGCTGGCGTAGCTCACATAAAAGGGTTGTAGACCAGCCGATGCTACCGTGCATATTTTGGTCTGCCCCAATCCTACTGCGTTCCTGCAACAATGGTATAGAGGTCAGCGTGGGTGAATCAATGCAGCGCTGGCCTACTCTGCAGCTTGCTACTGCTTTTTTCTTTCTGCCAAAAGCTCACTCTTTGCTGCTTTTGTTTGGCCAAGCACCTGGGTACATCCCCCATGCATGCAAATGCATGCATGCATCTCCTAGCATGTACGATACCATTGTATGTGTGCAACGAGGTTGTTAGAGGGCTATACTATACCTTTGTACAACTTGTTAACTGCACCACTTGTGGCCGTGCTCTATAAGGTATAGTCCTGGGCGGTGCCTCTACATTGAAGGCCAAATTGGCGCCATGGCTTCCACGTGGCCCCGGGCTCCCTGCGCCCCGCTCGCAGCCTTGCGCCTGTCCATCCTGCTGCCATGCCTGTGCAGCCTGCTGCGCACAACGGAGTCGCAAGGTGCGCATCGTGAACCTTGCTGTAGAGCGGGCTAGTGCACCAGCTTTGCAGGCTCGCCTACCCAGGCGCCCAATAAAATTAGTGCACAGGTGGCACACTCATGCTGCCCCACACCAAACCCCATCAAACACAGCAAACCTATTCCAAACACTCCTTCCCCACCCTTATTCCCTTCGTTTCTAGCTCTATGTAGCGTGCAGCTGACCCACCACAAAGGCACATTTTGACCCCCACCCACCCCCCACCACAGCGCTCTGCCGCACCCTATGCGACTGCACTGACTTCTCACCCAACTTCGGAAACCAGTTCACCTGCCGCCGCACCAGCGTCGTCACCTGCCCCGAGGGGCTGTTTGACACGGCAGACACCTGCGGCTCGTGCGCCACTCGTGCACCAGCCGCCCAGTGCTCCTTCAGCAGCTGCGCCCTGGGCGCATACTGCTCGGGTGGGGAGGACTGCATCAGCGGGTCGTGCAACTTGGGGAAGGCTGACTGTGGCGCGCCCACCTGCCAAGGTATGCACAAGGGTCCCGCTGCCTCAGCCCCGCTGGCGTGCACACGTGGCAATGGCGGGGGCGGGGGCAGGGGGTGCTGCAGGCGCTGCGTGGAAAGCAATCCTCCAAACAACTGCTAAACATCGTGTCGTCACTCAGATACCTTTGCATACTGCTGTATCAGCTGGTTATATGCCAATGCATGGCCTTGCACACACTCCCCACCCACGTGGTTGGTCACACCCCCACTCCCCGCCCTACGCAGCCCCGCCCATGCCCCCCACCTGCACCACCACCTGCCAGTGCACCGCCAGCCTGCCCCAGGGGAGGAACTACGCAGGCAGGGTGGCGTGCACAGGGGGGACATGCGTGTACAAGGGGGACATAGTACCCGCCTGCTGGGGCAGTGTGGGCAGCTGCCAGGTGGGCGACCCCTGCCGCGCTGACGAGGACTGCGCTGCAGGCGCCAGCACGTGCAGCCTGCAGCAGGGGGACTGTGGGCAGCCTGTGTGCGTGGCAGGTGGGTGGTGGGGACAGTGGCTGAGGGGAATGGAGGTGGGTGAGGGTTGTGTTGTGTGTTCATGGGTGTGTAATGGTGCTTCCCTGCCACGGTGGCAGTGTGCTTGGTATGTGTGTGTGTATGTGCGCGCTGTGCACGCTTGCTTGCTGCACATTCACACGGGATCTAGTAACTTTAAATACTTTTGTGTGGTGTGCCTTAGTTTTAACTAACTAACAAATTAATTATTATATTAAATGATATTTTATATGCATCAGTGCCTTGTGTGTGGTGCATGCAGCGCCACCAGAATCACCCCTCCCGCCAAACCCGCCTCCCCCAGACCAGCCCCCACCACCACACCCGCCCACCAGCCCCCCACCTACAAAACGACCTCCACCGCTGCGCCGCCCCCCGCCAGGTACCCGGCACCCCCACCACCCACTGCCATGTGGTTGCCTAACACCATGTGCACCCCAAATTTGCATGGGTCATGCATAGCACTGGCACATGCATAGCACTGGCAAACGCGTAGCACTGTGCAGCACTGGCTATTTCAGTCCCGAATTGGACAACTCCTGCCAGGCGGCATATCTACAAGCACCTAGGCACCTGTCGTCCACCCAGTCTACATGACAGTTATGTGCAAGAAGTGCCAGTGTCTTTTGGCAAGCTCATCTCACACCTGGTGTTGCAATGACTGTAGTGCGGCGCCCTCCCCCCCCCGGCCCCGGCGCCCGCGACCACGCCTATTGGTAGGACGCGGCGCCCTGCTCCATGCATATCGACGAGGTGGACGCGATCTGGAGCGCGATCGACCAGTCCGACGACTGGTCCCCGCTCCACGCCAAGGTCGCCGCCATCCGCCGCATGGGCGAGGCCCATGGGGAAGCGCCGGCACTGCCGTGAGAAAGGCCCAGGCCCGGCAAAGCGAGTGTCACCACACCTGATCGAGTGGCTGAATGGGGTGGAGAGCGGACGGTCTGGTGGTGAGTCCTTCAACCATGAACTCAGACATTCAATCGGCTTGAAAGGCCTCAAACGCGAGGTCAAC
>JAULBX010027297.1:0-38928 GCA_032358255.1 Heterotrichella gracilis
CATCATCGACCTGCGCCTGACCCGCATCGTGCGCGAGGGCGTGTTCCGCTTCACCAGGCAGCTGGCGCCATACCCATCCCCACCACCACCATCCCCACCCAAAGGCCCAGTGTCAGCCAAACTGTGCGAAGAAGACCCTAAACCCTATCGACCCATGAAGGCAGATAAATCAGCCTTGATTTATCTTTAGCTTTGGTATTTTTGGTCAGTTTATCTTTATCCTTGGGGAAAAAATCCTTATCTTAGGTTAACCCTTGCTGGTTCAGGTCTATCTATTTTTCCGTGTGCCCTTGGGCGGGCTAGCCCATCGTTTATCTCTATATGTCAGTCTTTTAGGCCTAATATCCTTATCTCTCTGATTTTCGGGCCATTTAAGTTATCGTATTTATGCCTTTATGGGTCGAACCCTAAACCCTGCACTCAAACTGTACACCCTACATCCTTAACCCTTCTACCCAAAGCGGTGCAGGAAGGCCCTAAATCCCAATCCTGTGCACTAATAGTACTTATAAGGTTGAACCCGGGTAAGGTTGAACCCCTATTCTTACTCTTGTGTCTCTTCACCCCCACTCTGATCTAGATTCTTACCCTTGCCCTTACTTATGCTCTATATGCTCTTATGTACTGTGTTCTGCTAAGCTTGAACCCTTACTCTACCTTAGGTTTGGCAAATACTTCGGGAGAGCCTTTGTGAAGCTACCCCAAAACCTAAACCCTAAACAGGGCTAAGCAGCTTTGTATGATCCACACCACATTCGCCACCGCCGCCACCCTAGCCACCCACCATCACCCCCACACCACATCACCTCCCCCACACACCCAACCCCACATACCCCACACCATGTCTCCCCCCCCCTTGTCCCCGCGCATCTTCCTCTTCTGCCTCCCATTTCTTGCCCCTTCAATCCTGCATGTCCTGCATTGCCTCTTAGTTGCCGCAAGCCCTCAAGCCCGCTTAGGCGCATGCCATCTAAACCCTAAAACCTGAATGGTGGTGTGCATGGTCTTTGCATGAACACAGCTACCCCATCCCCACACGCCCCCCAAAACATATACCACCAGAAAACCAACACCCCACATCCCACACCATGCCTCCCACCCCCCGCAGGTTCTTCTCCAGCCTCCAGTCTTGCATTGCCTCAAGCATAGCCAACATCACCTCCACATCCGATCCAGTGGTGGTACTTGTGGGGTACAGTATCGCGGACGCCACCTTGGGGATGGCGCTGCAGGGGGGCGGGGTGTTGGATGTTATGGATCAGCTCACGGGGTGCTTCGGAACCACCCTAACAGGGTTTTCGGTCCTGGACCAGGTGAGTCCCTTAACCCTAAATGAAGAAACCCTAATCATTGTTGTGACTCCTATGTGGCTGATCAGCTCACACGGTGCTTGGGGGCTGTCCTCACAAGGTTTTCGCTGCTAGTGAGTCCCTAAACCCAAATGGGAAGACCCCATCACCTTACAAACCTTACAACCATAGGAATTATAGGAATGCTTGACTTTGATGTGGCGTGGCTGCTTGAGGACTGCTTTGGGGTCAACCCTGGTAGGGTTCTGGAGCTGGCGAGGTTTAAATCCTAGTTTTTCCCTTTCACCTGTTGCAGAACACAATGCCCGCCTCCCCAGACGTGGTGGTCCGCGTGTCCTTCAGCCTCTCAGACAACACCGCCACGCTCAGCCTATCCGGCGGAAGCATGCTCGGCCTGATGCAGTCCCTACAAACCGCCATTGCCGGGGATGCCGCGGTTGCGTTTCCCCTCACCGGCCCCATGGTAACCGCACTGGCCTCCGGATCCGCGGTGGTGGTGGTGCAGGGGGCGGGGCTGCGGCTGGCGGGGGTGGAGGTGGGGGGTACCCTCACGCTGCCTGACTTGGCACAGGGGGTTGGGTTTGAGTATCCCAGTGCGCTCCCTTCCGATGTTATTCAGGTAAGGGCGCATCAAAAAATACAATATATGTGCATGCGGTATAGGGTTGAGGGCGTGGATTGTGGATTTTGGCAATGCGGGGGCCCCAGGGTGGGTGTGGGGGTAGGGCTGCGGCTGGCGAGGTGGAGGTGGGGGGGTATGGGGGGTATTGTTTGGCTGCGTGATGTTGGGGGCTGGGGGTGGAGTGGACTAAGGGGGTGGGGGTGGAGTGGACCAGCGCGCATCTTGCAGACATGGTGCAGATGGTGGGTATAACCGTACCATTCTTTAATTTTCTGTAAAAGCAATTGAAAAGGTGCAGGTGGAAGGCATACCTTGCGTTTCTTTTTCTCTGCCTACATTATTGTTTGCTCTTGTTTGCCGAAGGTTACACTAGCAATTAGCGGTAATGTCCCAAATCTCTTTTTTTCACCAACTGATATATACATTTGTAATTTGGTATGCAGTGCATTATTGCATGCACTTTGGTATACATATATGCAGTGCAGTGTTTCATGCAATATGCTACTATCTGAGAGTTGTAACCCTTGATGCCTATCCGATCTTACTTTTTTGTGTGTTAGAGGTCGGGGGCAATCCTCCTTGTCCTGCGGTGGCGATAGCTTCCTTCCCCCTCACTCACCCGCTGCCAATGCTGCCTTAAAAAACATACCAAACCCACATTTATAAGTGGTTGTCCCATGGCGCAGGTTTCGAACCCCTTCATGATATTTGTGCCCAAGGTGGGTGGCCAAACCTCCTTCGCTTACAGTGGCAACACCTACCCCGCCCCCTCGCTCACTGTGGGCCTCGGTGTTACCATCCCCGCACTGGATTTGGTGGACTACCAAGCACAAGTCGACATCCTTGGAGCAGTAGGGGCGCATCTCAAGGTGTGCACGGCCCCGTTTCCCCTGCCGCCTCCGCCCCCCACCACAAAACAATTCAGTGTGTCGTGGCGTTTTGTATTTAGAATGAACGCTTAGCATCCCGCCCACTGGTCTTGGCGTTGCCATTCCTGCACTGTTCAAAGTTTAGGATTTCTATTTTACTCCCTGACATAGGGGCAGGAGGAATTTAATATATCACCGATATATTAAAGTCTCCTTGATAGGGGGACATACCGGCACAGGGCAAGGGGGCCAAACCTACCGGGATATTTTGATATGTACCAAAAATCCAAATGGCAATCTTGTGGACTGCCTCAAGTTCCTGTAATTTCGAATTGGTTAGTATATTAAAAAATTGTCCCCGGCGCATCGGCGCACGCGGAGTAATGTGGGTGCCAATTGTATGTTAGTTGTTATTTGGAGAACATTATTAAAAAAAAATCATCATATTCTGCTATGCCCCTCCTACCCTTCCACGTGGTCCCCTGTCTCATGTCCCTCGCTAGCTTCAAGTTCAACGCATACAATGGGCCCCTTTATGCAAAAAAAAACAAAACATGTACATTTTTCTAAAAAAGTGTTGGGAAAAGGCACAAAAAATGACCCAAAGTCTGGTATGTGCCCGTCACTTTCTCCCCGGTCCCCTCCCTCATGTCCCTCACCAACTTCAATTCGACTCATTAATCACAGCATCCCAACACAAGCTAACCAACTCTCGGTGTGTGCTCCGCAGTTCCCCACCACCTTCCCCCTGGTTCCCTCCCTCATGTCCCTCACCAACTTCAAATTCGACTCCTCCAATGGGGGCCTGTTTGGATCAGGCGTGCTGACTTTTGCCAGCAGCTTTAACGCACTGGCCAACCTCACCATGTTGCCCAAATTTGGCGGTGGCGCAGGGTATGACTACAGCTTCCACTTCGCAACTGCGGGAGTGAAGCTGCTCAAGGTGAGGAGTCAGGGTTCAGGGTGAGGAATTAGGGTTTGGGGCGGTTGGACTAGAGGTTTGGGGTTATTGGAATTTACAGACAGGTTTTTCACGCTGGCCCACCTCAACCTGTTGCCTAAAGCTGGCGAGGGGCATCGTTTACTGCTTGCATTTTGCCACTGTCGGTGTGAAGCTGCTCAAGGTGAGGGCTTCAGTTGGTATTTAGGCAAAATATAGAAGCCTAAGGAACTGATTGTTTTGGGTTTAGGGATGACGTTCACTAGTACACCGCCCGCACGCACTGTGGCCAACCTGGAAACAAGACTCCACTGACTAGGGTGTGGCGTCCTTTCCATCCCCGTGTGAAACCCTTGCCCTCTGTTACTTGACTGAAACTGTCGGTGCGTGTGCTATTTTTTGCAGGGCTTGAAGGCTGTGTGGCAGGATGCGCCCCAGCTCGTGACTGACCAGCTAGCCACCATCACCTTCCCATCCCTGGACGTGGCCTCCATCATCCCAGGTGAAAAGAAACTACTTGTGAAACGTAACGGTAGAATTGTGGTGATGTGTTGTAAATTAGTGTCCAATGAACCTTGATCAACAATGTGCTGGTCCTCGCCGCCCACCTGAACAATTCCACACCACACCCCTCCCACCTCCCACCAACCACCACTACTCACCACCACCTCTCCTCCCATAGGCGATTTTGATATTCAGGCCGCCTACAGCGGCACCTCAATCCGGATGGTGCTGGTGGCTCGCTCGCTACGCCTCATCGCTTTCCACCTAGCGGGGCCTCTCTCTCTGGCATCACTGGCTGCCAAGCTGGGTGTGGATTGGACTGGGACAGGCAGCGGAGTGACTGTGCAAAACATGATGTTGGTGTATGTGTCCGCCAATGGTGCGTTTGCTGTGACATACCCTACAACCTGGGCAGAGCATGCACCCAGAACCCTACACCTCAAATCCTAAAATTGCTGACTGCCAAGCTGGATGTGGATTTACCAGGGGCGGGCAGTGGAGTGGAAACCACGAGGCTGATGTACATGCCAGGCAACAGTGCGTGAAACATAACTTGTCAGTATCATTTGTGTTGTATCCTAAATCCCCCGCGTTTTCCCCCTTTGCCATGTATGGCTACATTGTCGGCAGCCGCTACGCTGTGGGGGCGACACTACGGCTTGGCGTACCCACTGTCACATCACCACTGTCGTTGTTCTAAGAATTCAGGGTACAGAGTGCAGGGTGTAGGGTTTTCGAACACAATGTGACCTTTCCTTTTCCTCCTCTGCAGCCACTACAGGCTACGACTTTGAGGGTACGCACTATGACCCAGGGGTGTACCTCAATGCCCAGGGGGCGATCCTGGAGCTTGACGCACCCAACGTGACCCTGTCGCTGGCGCTGCTCAAGGGGAATGCCACAGTGAACTCCACCGCAGATGTGTCGGTAGGTGGTGGTGGGTGGTTGCGAGGTTGCCAGAGCTCTTGTGGGTGGGGAGCTTGCGTGTGCTGGTGCTCGGTTGGTTGGTGCTTGGTCAACCATGTGGCGCCAATGCTCACCCCAAAAATTGCATCTCCAATTTTTCAGGTCCAGGGCGACATCTCTCTCATCCCTGGGATCCTGCTCCTGCATGCGGGCGCCTACTCGTCCAAGGGAGGCGCGCTCTTCCAAGCAACACTTGCAGGGACCATCGACTTGTCTTGCGCCATCACATACACCACCGCACAGCAGGTAACAATTAGTCAGTTAGTCAATTATTTACATGCATTTCAGTCTTGCACATGTGGCGCCCAGCACCTCGTTCGTGGCAGTGATTAGTTCCTGGTACAGTTTATAGACTTATAATGTGGTAACAATGCCAATTATGCCAATGTTTGAAGCAATATTGACATTTGATGCATGGTTGCAATTTTTAATAAATTGCATATGTATGCTAGATTGCATTTTGAGATACTTGCATGTATCGTTGGTCCTTGTTATGTATTCGTGGACTATCAAGACCATCATGAAAGGAGTATTGGCATCTCGTTGCGATGGGGCACCACAATGCCCTTGTAGAAATGACCGCGGCAACCAGATGCCTGTATTTTTTCCTGCATTTGTGGTGTTGTTCACCCACGCCCGCCACCTGCAGATTTCGGATGGGGCCCCCAAGTTCCTTGTGGACATGAGCGCGGCAAATGTGGATCTATCGGCTGCGCTGCAGACCTTGTGGCCGGATGTGCCCCAAGCGGTGCTAGACTCGCTTCAGTCAGTCAGCTTCCCTATCCTTAGCATAAAATCCGACCTGCAAGGTTTGTGATGAAAAATGTACCCATGAGTTAATTGGGGGACATCCCCTGGATGTCCTATGTTATGTATGCCTCCTAAAAATCTTGGCTGAGTCCACCTTAACCTGAAAAAGCTTACCTGAAATGAACTGACCTGGAACCCTACCGACCCTAAGATCCCTATCAACCATCAACTGATCCCCTCCATTCCGGTTGCCGCAAAACATGGACCCAACCAACTAACCTCTAAATCACGAGTATAACAAGTGTATGAGCTGCTGGCGGTGCACACATCGGGCAGCATAGGCAGCATGATCGGCGAGAAGCTGACCTATGCTGACCCGCAAAGATGGTGGAACTTCCTCACAGTGGGCTGACCCAATACCCTACGAACCCTACCAACTAATATCTACTGTATTGGTTCTGACACTACGGGAATGCACGCAACGAGCTAACCAAGACCCGATTGCCGGCCTGCGGTACATGAGCTACTGGCGATGGCCTCACCGGGTAACATGATCGGCGCGCAGCTGACCTGCGCAAGGATGGCGTGTCATTCCTCACAGTGGACGGACACAAAACCCTAGGAAACCCTGATGGCCTAAATAGCCAAAATGCACATAAAGTTGCAGAAGAATCCTGCCAACAAATTTGAATTTCCCGCCTTTTTGCAGGGGTATATGAGCTGCTGGCGGTGCACTCCTCTGGCAGCATGATCGGCGCGCAGCTGACCCGTAAAGATGGCGTGCTCTTCCTCACAGTGGGCTGGCCGGGTGTCCTTTCCATGTCTACCCTTGCGGCCGACTTTGGTTACAGCTGGGACAGCGGGGGCGATGCCATCAGCCTCAGGGGCATCTCGGTGGTCTACGTGTCACAGAACTGTGAGTGCTTCTGGTTCTTCCAGGCTTTGAAGTCAAAGCCTGGAATTTGCGAGCAGCCAATTTGCTGAGTTTATATTGCAAGTGATGTTGATGTGTAGTATAAAGCCCTTTTCATGTCTACCCTGGTGGTGGCTTTGGGTACAGCTGGGCCAGTGGGGCCAGTGCATTCAGTCTAAAGGACATCTCGGTGGTGTATGTGTCACAAAACCGGTGAGTTTGTGTGTCAATTGTGCCCGCGATGTATCGCATTAGCTGCAGCCATGCGCTACATGCGCGGGCATGAGAGATTTCAAGAAATTTTGCACCCCAAATACCCTAAACTCTGAACCATGGTTGGGTGTAGCTGGGCTGTGTGTGGGTGTGGGTGTGGGTGCGGGGGGGTGGCACGCTATCAGCCTGAGTAGCCTGAGGGGCATCCCCAACCCCAAATCAACACCATTGTTAATGTAGTTTTTCATTTTTGTTGCATGCATCCCACGGTGTTGAAATGTGATTCCCCCTTTCAACAGTGACAGCTGGTGTGACGGTCAACGGCACTCTCTTCCTGCCCGGCGTGTACCTGCAAGCACTGGTCACCATAGCAGCGCTGGACGCTACTGACGTGGCAGTTACATTTGCGCTGGCCAAGGGCGATGGGGGCAAACTGAGCCAGCTGGACGTGGTGGTAAGTTTACTAGGTGGGGTGTAACTAGTTAGTTTAGTGGAATCAACCATGTACATTCCCCCCCACCTGCAGATGGGGATGGCAGTGTCATTATATTTCTCATGTCTTTCCTTTTATCATATACTGTATATGCAACCGTTGGATATGTCAGGCTTGCGGTGGACAATGGCAACGGGGCAAGTTGAGACGTGTTGGTATGCCATAGGTGGTGCAACATATGGGGTATTTGTTAAATACGTGTTACAATTTGTTGAATATCTTTTGATAATGATTATGGTGATTTTCTTTTGGTTATTTGGGCGCAACCAGTGTGCTGGTGTCTTTTGCGCTGGTCAAGGGCGACAGGGACAAGCTCAGCCAGCTGGACGTGGTGGTAAGCTGCGGGTGGTGCAACAGAGTTTCTTTACATATCTGATGTTGTTAGTAAGTATATACATAAAACCTTTGTTCCGGTATCCAGTAGGTACGGACCAAATTCGGTTATCCATTTGGTACGTTTTGCGCAGCAAATGTGGCGGTACCCATTTGGTATGGACCAGGGCAAGTTCAGGCAGCTAGATGTGCTGATGGGCAGTGGGTGCATCTACTTGCGCCTTTCTATCCATATGTATTATCTGCAAAGGGGAGGGTGCACCACACACAGGTGCGCACATGTCCCATCCTAAAATTGCCCTCCCATGTCCTTTCCACGGGTTAATGGGAATAAAGGCAAACTGAAGTACCTGAGAAATTCCCCCTTAACTTGTTGTTTTCTGCAGGTGGCTAAGGACACCACCATCATCGCCACTATCCCCACCCTGCTCTCCCAGCGCAGCGGGGGGTACCACTAGGTTTCATTATTCTATATAGTAACCCTAAACTCCTTTGACGCGCTGTTTGCCTAAAGCATCGAACTGCGGCAGCGCTCAGTAATACGAGGAGACTGGGAGGACACTCAGTGTGTACCAACTTTGTTTTTTTCTGCAGGTGGCTGGGAACATCACCATCATCCCCAAGCTGCTCACGCTGCGCAGCGGGGAGTACCACTCAGGAGGGGGGGCCTCCTTCGACGCGCTCTTTGCACAAACCATCGACATGGCGGCAGACCTGACTTTCACAACTAAAGCGCAACAGACCGGGGGTGCACCCAAGTATTTGGTGGACATGACTGCAGAGAACGTAAATGTGGACCAAACAATTGGGGTGATGTGGCCCTCTGCACCCAACTATGTGGCCAATTCCTTGGCCTCTTTTAGCTTCCCAGCAATTGCGTTGAAATCCGACCTGAAAGGTGCGCAAGAATCAATTAAATCCCTGGAAAGCCCTGTCAAAACCCCGAGAATATAGTGGGAATTTATTGTATGTGATGGGGAGGTGGATTTGTGGTTTGGTTTACTCAGCATTGTTCCTTCACGGCACCCGCCACCCTAAATCGTGTAGTTGACACTCTGAACGGCAGGCATCTTTGGGCTAATCGTGAGCTTGCACCCATGTTACGCAGGGGTTTACCGCTTTTCGGCATTGCACAGCTCGGGCCTGGCGTTGGCGGCGGCGATGGACAAGTCCCATGGGCTCATGTACCTGTCGCTATCCCTCAAGGCATCGACCACTCTCCCTGACCTTGCTTCTGGGCTGGGCTTTGATTGGTCTGCAGACCCGAACGCCTTGGTGGTGTCACAACCCCAGGTACAGTGAAACATGCCAAAAACATTTTTATTTATTTGTAAGCTTTTTGGACTGATAAGATTTTTGCTTTGTACATCTGTTTGCCTTGGATTATTTTATTTAGGTCAAAGGCAACGAGAGGATTGGTCCAAACGTGTTCTTAAATGCACATCTAATAGTAAACGGGGGCAGCGCTTGCTCCCGATGCGCATGTCACCCACTAAAATAATCCGATTGCCCTCGCTTCATGCAGCATCAGTGTTGGAGCTGTGTAGGCATTGGCAATGTAGTCGTAGTTTGATTTATACAAAAACAAAACAAGAATCGTCCTTAACGTAGGTCAAGTATGTGCCCAGCAAGGCCGGCTACCTGGGATACCAGACAGAGAACGGGTTGCTGGCTCCAGGGGCGTACGTCTCGGCTGGGATCAGCATGCCCGACCTGCACGTGAGCGGGGTAGCGGCCCAGTTCATGGTCATTGGGCCCACAGGGGCAATCAAGGCAGACATCTCTATTGCGGTAGGTGCTAAACCCTAGCAAACCCAAGCAACACCATCATGAACATATCCCACCATCATGAACTACATGAACATATACCATGATGGCCAACCTCACTAAGCCCGGTTTGTATGTATTTTGCTACACACATGTTACATAATATCTTATGCATCCTGGCTCGAAACAAATTAAACAAATTCAGAAGATGGACAATGGCTATAATGTATGTATGTAGTGATTTAAATTCCTCTGCTCTTGTGCATGGGGAGGATTCCTTCTCGCCAACCCTTAACTCCAAAATCCTAGTTCAATCCTCAACATGTGTGTTTGTTTTCGTGCAGTGGGATGGCTCCTTCTCGCCCATCGACCACCTCGTCATCACCTCTGCCAGCTTCAACGCAAAGACAGGCGTGGGGCTCAAGGGCACACTCACAGGTGGGTTAATACCTGCTGTAAGGATTGTAGGGTTTGCACATCCCCACATGTGCAGCTCCCCGTCACCTACATCACCTCCGGCGCAATGGACATGCACCCAACAACGCCTAAATCATCTGATGTGAGCTTAGTCAGGTTTGTCCGGGTGACATTGGTCAACTGCCGTGGGGTTCAAACCCCACAGGCAGCTAAGGCAGCTGACCAGCATCACCTAATTGAAATTAATGCATATCTTCAAATATTGTGCAGGCATGCTGGTGGATGTCCCAGTGTCCGTGACAGCAGCCCTAGCCTCTGCCACCGACACTACCACCCCAAAAGTGCAGCTGACCATCACCACCGGCGCAATCAATGTGCGCTCCATTGTGTCCACGCTATGGCCCGACACCCCCGGGGTGGTGCTGGACTTCCTGGACCCCGTCTCATTCACTTCGGTGGTGGTCAAATACAGGTAGGGCACATCTCCCCTCTATTCCATGCCAATGCCATGCCATTTCCCCTTGGATGGACCACTTGCAATCAACAATTGGGTAAACAAAGTATGAAGCCTGAACAGTGCCACCAAGGAAGCGCTTATGCATAAGACTGGTTGTTAAACCTTGTTGTATTGTTGGAGTGCATGTGACTAAAAGCAAGCTCATCAACCGCAAGTATTTAGCTTACCAGTGGTGACACGTAAGAAAATGGCCATCATTAAAACAAATCATGGCAAAGCGAGCGGATGCCAGAATTAACAGAATTTCCCTATAAATTCCTTGAAATTCCCCTGCCTTTCTTCCTTTGTTGACCGTCCTTTTGCCTTTCTATGCACAGGACGGGCAAGAAGATGGCCATCGCAGCGGTCCCCAACCTCACATCCAAGCAGGCAGTATTGGACGTGTTAAATAAACTGTCTCTGAGCGCCTCGGATGTGACCCTGGCGGTGGACCCCGTCACCAACGCAGTGCAGCTGGCGGTGCAGAAGACGTGGCTGTTTGACGCAGGTGCCCCATTCGTGGGCACATCCCAGGTGCGGATTGGGTAGATGGGGGTGGGGTGGAGGAGAAAAAAAATAATGTGCTACGCTTTCCGGGATTTCCCAATGCGTTTGGTTTGAGGCATGTGGAGAGTCGTGGGTACAAGTGTGGTGGTAATGGATAAAATAAAGTAGTTATGAGTGGGGTATTCTGTAATGTAGTCCTTTTCTTTTGGTGAAATGTGGGGGAATACACGGGTACACCGAGTACACCACTCATTGATCTTGCACGATCTACACGATCTAATGCGATCTAATGGATGTGAATGGGAGCAAACAATCAACCAGGGTAATCGCTGGTAATTTGGCATGCATTTGGTTGCGCTGCCTTGTGATGTAAGCATATAAAATGACAAAAAGTGTGTTAGCATATCAAGCATTTGAATATATTTATCAAAACTCATATTAGTTGGCAAAACTGATTTAAAATACCCTTCAACAGTCTAACGAGCCCGGGTTGCCTCCCTCTTGACTGTCTCAAAATATTGTAATTCCTGTAGATAGCAAAAGTAATATTATAGATATACTTGATATTTATACATTAATAATTTTTTGCTAATCAATACCAATTTCAAAAAAAATATCAACCATCTGAAACACAACAATTGCTTTACTTGTATAAATGTTAAAAATGTATCTACGTGTCCACTTTGCAGGTGGATTTTGCATTTGGCCTGACAGTCAACGGGCAAGACATTGCGTTTTTCCTAGAGGCGGACTTCACGGCAACCATCGCGATTGACATCTTGGACCCGACAAGTGAGTACGGGTATGCATCTTTGTGCCAAATTTTATTCCCGTTGCATTGCACCACCCAGCCAACTATGCGGAGGTGCGAGTTGGAGTGTGTGGTTGGTTACATGCATTGCTTTGTAAGTGCATGCGAGGACTTGGTGCACCCTTGATTTGCACCTCGTTGGCCCCGCACATGTCGATTTCTTCATTATAACCTTGGTAGAGGGAGGCGCCACACGCACCTTCATATACTTCATAACCCCAACCCTAAACCCACAACACCAAACATGAAGGATCTAAACCCAAACTGTAGACATCAAATGTGTCTTGTCAAGGATGCATACATCATGCTCATATGCCACCGGATGCTTCTCCGCAGATGTCATGTTCTCCATTGGGGCAAGGGTGGAGGGCGGCTCCGGTGGTACATTTGTGACCTTGAAGGGAGAGGTGCTCACACAGCTAGGGTTCAAGAACTTCCCCTTCATCGCGGTCAAGTACGTCAACTTATACCCGTTGATCGGGTCATTTAGAAAGCCACAGATTCCAAAACGTAATCATTGGTAAATTCCACCTCACAATTGGCCTTGCAAACGGTGGGCAACTTGTTGTGCATTTAGCTGCCGTTGAAAGGAAAGTTCCTGAAGAAAGTGCTAAGCTTCAAAGCCTTCCCTTCCTACACTTTCAACCCACACACTAGTCCCTTGGCAGGGTTATTGGCTAGCACACCAACTCACACCGTGGATTGCACTACGCCTTAAACCCTAAACTCATATTGGCTAGACCCTGTTGCACAGACCTTTGTGCCTTGCTGCAGGTATCTGCTGGCCAATATCATGTTGTGTATCGCCCTACACCCTAAAACCATACAACTCTCGTACCATGTACCCAAGTGTCCTCTGGCAAAGGTCGCGTGAAGGGTAAAGCCCCACACCCTAAAGACCTAAACCCTTAAACCCTAATTGTAAACCCCGATACCCGTTGCAGGTACCTGCTGGCAAAGATCACGTTGAGTGTAGCCCCCACTGCCGTCACGAGCTTCTACCTAGATGCCTCCACAAGCATCGTTAACGTAAAAGCAAATACAAGTATGGTGTACGACAAATCTGCAAAGGGTTTCGGCTTTATGGTGCGTGTATGGGGTGGAATAGGTTTCAACTTGGTGGGGGTGTTGTAGCCAAAGATTTGAAGGTGCACTGCGTAGCTCTAGAGCTGTAGCTACTCAATACTCGTTGATCAACTTAGTCTATAGCTTCAACTAGATGCATCTACCGACATCATGGGAGTGGATGCCAAAACAAGCGTCGTGTACGACTATGTTGCCAATGGATTTGGCTTCACAGTGAGTAATATTGGGTCGAATGTTTAAATGAAGATGAAGATGAGGGGTTTAGGGTCTAGTGTGACCCCCACCTCTGCCCACAACTTGTCCCTATCAAGCATGCATTTTTGTGAACAAGGAAGCCAAGCGATGTGTCGGCTTCTTGGTGGTTTCTCTCCAATGGGGCAAACTAGGCAAACCAGGCAAACCCTCCCAACATGGGCAAGCCCGCCTTGCAGGCGGCCAAACATCTGCAATACCCCCTTTCCCCTCACACTACTCACACCCCTGATCTTGTAGGTGACTATCGGCTCCTTTGACCTTGAAGGCGCACTCAAGACCATGGGTATCTCCGCCAGCCTTGGACCACTCAACGTGCAATTTTCGAATGTTGCTATTTCATGCGCAACCAAGACGGTGGTGACCTTGTCAGGTAGGGCCACATATTTTAGAGTTAGGGGGAGGAAAATGGCATAAGGATTGTAAACGATGGTATCTTAAGGGGGGCAATATTTGTTTGGGGATTAGAAATGGTACATGGAGTACATGGGGCGTAGGTAATGTAGGTGATGGTATCATAGGGGGCATGCCGTGTTGGTGGTGACTTTATTAGGGAGGAGCATAATGACGGGAGGGTTACCTTATCCTACAAATGTAACACATGGCATTGAAAAAGTATCAAGAGCGCATTGCCTTTGTCTTCGCTTGCTCCACTTCCGTGACCACAATTGTGATAAATGACAATCTGCATAATCGTTCATCCCATCGTTTTTTAGAATTACTCAGTGTACATCCATTCGTATATAGCAAGGTATTGTGTATTCATCCATCCATTCATCCAAACACTTGTCTTTTTATACATGTATTGCCAATGTGTGGTCTAGCAGTACAAACTATACAAACATACCAACAAATATCGATTCATTAAATGCCCCATTTTTTCTCCCTTCAAGGCACCACCATCGACCAGGGTTTCAAGCTAAACGCTGGGATAAATCTGCTTGGCATTCAATCCACTGTGTTCTTTCAAATGACCGCAGATGGGGTGGACTTCTCCGTCACACTAAATATGGTGCGTGCCATGTGGGAAATCATTTCTATCTACAAGTACAAAATATACAACGAACATGGCATATTCAACTCAACTCACAGACACCATGCACGACATTTTCCACCATTGTATGTGTTATATAAGCAACCTATTGGAGTGTGCAGTCCATGCGGTGCCTTCTCAACCCTGCTAACCCTACCCGTCACACTGTCTCGGCCATGCCTTGAAAATCCATCCTAACCCTATACCATAAACCCTAAACTCTGCCCCACCCCATGCATAGGGTCGGCCACACCCAACTTTTGAAGCTTCATCCTAAACCCTGCCCAACGCCTTGCATTGTATTGGTCACACGTTGGAAGCTCCATCATAAACGGCAAAACCGTCAACCGCAAACGCCAAGAAGAGGACTCCGTCCTAAATTTATATGTAATTACGAACCTCGAAGTCCTAAACCTTGAAACCTTAATTAATGTGCAATTTCTGTAGGGAAGCTCAATCAAGACCGTGCTTGACAACGCCCAGAGTGATGTTGACAAGTAAGTATCCTAAACCATAAACTATACACAAAAGCAACATGTTTGGGGTTTGTGGCACGCGTGCAACAGGCTGCATATGATTTCCTTGTAAGAGCTCGTGCAAGTGGGTCTCAAGGGCGTTGGGATTATTGGGAATCATTTAATGGGTCCTATCACCATTTACTATATTTGGTTGACCATTGGGGTGTTGTCCTCCTCGCGCAGGTATGCACCCAAATTAAACCGGGTGTAACATCATTAATGTCCTTCCTAAGCATACTAGGTATCATCTTGGCAAGGTTATGCAAATTTAAGCCACTCGGTGTATCAATGCTATTAGCCCTAGCCGTAGTGGGATATTAGCGTCGTACGAAGACTTCAAATTAGCGCGAACATAGTCGTAAACAGTTCCCTATCGATCGATTTGGCTTTGGATAGGCTTAATTTTGCTAATTCCGCTAATTCGGACGTCGAGCGGCGAATTAGCGCAATTAGCGGAGTCGATGAAAAGTTAAATTTGGGCGCGAAATTACCACTGCGGCTACGGCTAATGTACCTAGGTAATTAAAGTTACTAGCAAACAGCATCAAGCTAATTGTTGGTACTCGTTATACTCGTGCTTTGCAATGAAATGGGCATCAAGCTGGCCAACCTGGGTATTGTGCTGATTGTGCTCCACAACACCTTGAATTAGAATAATTAGAATCTCATTTAATATAAACTTATTGTACCTAATCTAAACCTCATCCAACCTAATCCAAATTGGTCACATGGTGCAGGGCCCTGGGCATCACGTTGTCTGATTTCGGCATTGTGCTCCACAACGCCTTCGCATTCACCTCAGCCAGTGTGCAACTCAAGATCACCAAATCCGAGGCAAGTTTGATTGGGGCACTTCCATGATTTGGTATACAAACACTTTACACCAATGAAAACTGATTGGATCTGCTTCGTGTGTGAAGTCAAGCCTCTGTTTTGTGGTTGGCATGCTCTCTTCGAATTTTGCCCACCCACCCCACACCATTTCTCAAGTGCAAGTATGTAAAATATGCCACATATTCCGTAATGCATCAGTCTTTTTAAGCAAATGTTTCCTATTTAGTTAGTTAGTTAGTTAGTTAGTTACATGCATTCCTCCAATACAACCAGGTTAGCAGTCAGTCTTGCACATGCGGTGCCACGCAGCTCTTTCCTGGCACTGTTTGAACCACGTATTGATTCCACGCGACTTGAGGTCCTGCTGGAGTAGGTCAGCCCACGTGGCCCTTGGCTTACCTATGATACCTACCCCCTTTGCCCCCTCTACCCTATCAAACACCATACATTTAGGGAATCCAATCGTATGATTAACGTCCCAAATGCCCCAACCAGCTTAGCCTAATGTCCCTGAGTTTGTCACTGATGCTTTGTTGCCCACACTTCTGGGGCTTCTAACGGAAATAGGGGTGTGCACCAACCTTGAAACCCCCCACAGAGCCCTTGAATAATTACTATGAAAAACCTGTAATCTATCAAGTTGAGGCTGCGTATTAATAATAGCCCAGCTGTCAGCCCCATATTAAAGGGTTGCCAGCACCACTGCACTAAAAACCTAGCATTTTGTGCGCAGACTAACTCGCATGTTATGCCACAAAACCCCTCTGAGCGATGCAAAGGCGCTCATGCACGGCTAAGGCGGTGTGAAATCTCTGCGTCTAAAGTGTTATCACTAGTAAATGTTTCCTATTTACTCCTCAGGTATTCATGCGTGTGACCGCCGACCTCACCATCCTCAGCCAGCACGTGTCCATCGACCTGAAACTGGGCATAACCAACATGGACGGCGTGCTGGGCAGCATCAAGGACAGCATTGTGTCATTCTTCACGGACCACTTCATGAAGGGTGAGGTGGCAACTCTAATAACCCTAATTTGGGCCCTAAGACGTTATGACATTGTTCGAGACACCGTCACAATGTGCGGGTGGGCAAGCCCTGATCCCTAAAACATGAACCGTACGGCGGCTTTGTGACCTGTCCTCATGGGATGACCAATGGTACAGCTGATCAAGGGTGTACGAGTAGGAACTCATGATTAAAATCATGGAGTCCAACGAGAACCCAAAAACTTGACATTCAATGTGCGTTGGCTTAGTTGGTTCTCACCCTTCAATTCCCCTCCCCCCTTTCTCCCCCCTATTCGACTCCCTTGTTATCTTAGTTATCTTCTTGTGTATTTTCTTAACTTCCTCACTTTTTGCACTTGTCCATTTGACAAGTCACGACAACCCGCCTTCCCTCCTTTCAGGCTATTGCACCAAGGACACGGTCTTGGTGGACTCGTGCTCTTTGACCAGTCCCAAATGCGGCAATTGCGTTGCGGGCACAGACGTGGCAGGCGTGTGCTGGAACTGTGCTGCAGGGTGGGACTTCTTCAAAGACGGATGCGGCAAACCAAGTGCGACCCGAATCCATTTGCATTCTACATATGTAGACATTAATTGGATCATGAATACAGTTATGTTTATATTAGTGGTCTCCAATTTGAACATACCGGTATTTTTTTGAAAGGTATTTTAGGAATTACATGGGCGCATGCCAACTATGCCAACATGCAAGGATGGTAGGACTTCTCAACACCATGGATGCAAAATAAGTGTGATTTGTGTGTATGTTGTACTAGTATAACTTTGAAATTTTATTCCACGCATTTCATGTGTTTGCCCCTTCTTGCCTAGAAGCCTGGCTTTGGTTTGGGCACTTATTCTCAAATCCAGCCAACATCGAATCCCCGGTCCCGGACTCAGTCCCAACCGCGTACATCAAACATGCATGAACAAAAGCTGTCGACAACATTGAAAACACCTCACACAGAAAACACCCAAAAGTCTACACGATTGGGGCCCATCCTCGTTCAGCCCTATATCAGCATATGCCTACATAGCCTACATGCTTGGTACCGTTTGTGCAGGTGGCAAAGACTGCCCCGCGGGTATGGACAATGTGGCAAGTGTGTGCTACGGGCATTGCCCAGACTGGTACGTGTGCCACAATGAAGGGTTGAACAATTCAATAGTACTTGCTTAGAGTTCCAATACCACGAAGGGCATGGACTAGTACGTGAAGCAATGGAAGGTTTGATGTTTCACGCGTACCATGGATTAGGAAAAGGGGGTGTGCTATGTGCAATACCTTGAATGGTGCGTAAATGGGGTTACCTTGAATGGTACAAAATATTAATTCACGCCTTCCATCTAGCTTTATAAACGGCGTTTGTGTGATTCCTTATACGCTTTAAACTCCACCTAGCATGCATGTGTAGCTTATGTTGGACTAGTTGGACCTCAAAGGTGCCTTCGTTGTGCAGGGCTGACAATGTGCTCAACGTTTGCTGGGGCCGTTGCCCCCTCAATTCTCTCGACTGCGGGAGCTATTGCGACGATGGGTCGCTCACCGGGGCCACCGACACTTGCACCTTGGACATCACACGCGTGGGTAGCTTCTTCAGCTTGTGCCCCCACACAGTGGTGCCTCCGCCCGTGTGCACCTGCTCCGGGTCAGACGTTGCAATCACATACAAGGGGGGCATCGGCTCGTTTGTGGGGTCATACCAAGGAATTGCCACACAGTGGAAGGGCAGTGTGACAGTCATGTACTGCCAGAACTGCAAGTTGGTGCCCAAGGTTGGTACGGCGGTGACGTTCCAGGTACGGGTGATTAATTAAAGGCAAGGGTTGTTCAACATGTCATTACCATCACAGCTATGGCTCGGCCGGCCTCCTAATGTGGGTGCCACACTCACTACAATCACCCTCGACATGACTAGCACAAGCACATGCGAATTTGCAGTTTTGGCTTTGTGAAATATTATTGTTGCTCTCTTTTCAAACCTTTTTTTTTTGAAGAATTTTATTTCTTTCAAATGTGTAGTATAAGTACCTGAGCTTCGCGCGCAACCCCACCAACTACGACCCGTCAAACCCGCCTCCTGCTGGTTTACTCTCGGTCGCTTTGGGTGCCACCACCGTCATCAACACCAACTCCAAGGGGGTAGCCACGCTCCCAGACAACTCACCTGGTTGGCAATGCATCCGGAGTGGGGAAGGGTCATATCAGGTCACCGTGGCGCGTGGTTCCGACACCCCCATGCAGAGTGGGGTCATGGACATCGACTGCCTAGGTGAGAAGACAACATGTGTAAACTATCATGTGTGGTGCATTATAAACATTTGATTGAAGCGATGTTTGACATTTCAACTATTTCAACATGGAGGGGAGTCAAATCCCCACTCATAACATTGAGATGTATACCATTGTTACACGTGTGACGCATACCACATGCCCGTTGTCACCACCAAATATTGGGCGTTTAGTGTCCTCCTTGCCCAATAAAGGGACACATACATTTGTCATACAAAGCAACCTGCAAGTCTTTTCCCAAACCTTTTTTTTAATCAATAACACCCCTTGGACTCCTTCTACTCCTTCCCATTCCCAGTAACCCCAACCCTTCTATACGCAGACCCCTATCAAGGGATCACCATCAACTACTGCGTGTTCAATGCCCTCCAGTCCGACAATGCAGTGGACATGTCGGTGACCATGAACATTGATTGGACCAGCGGCGCAAGCTACGTGTTCCGTCCGCCATGGGGGGACAAGCCGGGTCCAACGGTGGGTGCCGAAAATACAAATTCGTGCATATCTACATAGTCCACACTAGCACGAAGTGGTCTTGCATATTGATGCCAAGCAGTTTGGACACTGTTCGAGTCATTTGTTGTCTACGCGGTCCTTTTGGATTGGAATGAAAATAATGAAATGCGAAAAAAACATGAAAGAGGCATTGGAATACTAAAAAATTCTGAAAATTCTGCGAAAGTGGTTGAATTAGTGGGGTTGAATTAGTTCGATAATGGCTTACCCCCGCCAGACCAACCCCTTCGCCACGGTGGCTGCCCTAGTTGCCCAACCGCCTACTTGGTCAATGTCTACATGGAACCCTAAACTCTTGCAAGACAGAGTACCAACAATGTATTATTCTTTCAATGACTTCATCGTGAATTCATGCAGTTCACAATGTATTTCATCAAGTTCATACACATGCAGCCTTATTCACCACTTCACTTTCATTCATTCAGGCTCAACTACCCACCCCCCCAATTCAACCCTTCACTTCATTCAATCCTCCAACCTGGAAAAGAAATACAATTTCTTTTCCAGGCTCAGCCACCCACCCCCCAGTTCAACCCTTCACTTCATTCATCCTTCAACCTTGAAATTAAATACAATTTTTTTTCCAGGCTCAGCCACCCACCCCCCCAGTTCAAGCCTTCACTTCATTCAATCCTTCAACCTGGAAAAGAAATACAATTTCATTTTTAGGCTCACCACCCAGTGTCAGCCTTCGCATCATTCACTCCTTGACCTACGGGAAAGAGTTACCTGTTTTCTTCCTGTCATTTCCAAACCTTTTGCCCTTGCGCCTGGTCAGCCTAGTCAGCCCCTGCATTCGATGCTTTCCATGGCATGTTTTTTGTTTTATTTTGTTTTCATTGCGAGATCCGTATCGGTGTGATGGGTGATGATGTTTCCAAAACATACGAAATAAAAAACGCAAACACTGCAGTCGCTCGCTACCAGTTCGTATGTACAACTTGGCTCGCAGTCCCGTTACAAGTTTTCCGTTACGATCGATGAGATCGGCCGAGATGCGGCCACGCGATTATACAGTCCGCGATTGTAGTTCAAGGTGCCAATTGCCGGATCGGTAAAGGCCTAACGGCAGAAGGTTTCAGCACACAAAACCATCGCGTTTCCGAAAGTGAAGGATTGAGTGAAGTGAAGCCTGGACGTGGGGGGGTGGGGGGTCTGGCCTGTGTAGCTTGTGAAAGAAATGTTATTTCTTTCCAGGTTGAAGGAATGAATGAAGCCTGGACCTGGGGGTAGGTCGGTGGCTGGGCCTGGAAAATAAAATGTATTTCTTTTCCAGGTTGAAAGATTGAATGAAGTGAAGGGTTGAATCAGGGGGGTGGAGCCTGGAATATAAAATTTATTTATTTTCCAGGTTGAAGGAGTGAATGAAGTGAAGGTTGAAATGGGGGGGGGGGAAGGGACTGAGCATGGAAATGAAAATGCATTTCTTTCCCAAAGTGAAGGATTGAATGATAGGCACGAGTGAGGTGAACCCAAACCAGGGTGATAAACAATTATAAATTTTGTTCAAGTTCATAAATCTTGTAAATCTTGTAATAATGAAGTATTTTACAGGTTATTTTTGCTATTCATTAAAATTGTCATTTATGTGGTTTCACTCATTAATTTGTTGATTTCACTGCTCAGGCTGTGCTAAACCACACTCTGAGCATGGGTTTTCGCTGCCAAAGCACACCCCTTCAATACCTACTAGGTTCACTCTTCTTCACTAAAATGCAAGGACTATAATGACCTCTAGTCTTTTGCAACCCATATTTCCTCAAGAGCCCTACTACATCCTGGAAATTTCTAAAATTCCACGCTTGCAGTGGGCAATCGAGGTGCGGCCCAGTGGACAACCCACTGTCATCACCACGGTGCCCATCCACATCATAAATTCGGTCAACACCTACATTGTGAAGATTGGGAACTTGACGTCGGGGTCCTCTTACTCGTTTGTGCCGGTGGCTACTTGGAATGGCGCAAAGGCAGAGGCCAAGGGGACATACGGATACACTGTGCCTGGTGAGTGACCAATATGCAGGGTTGGGACCCAAACCCCATCTATGTGCACTTTTCCACATGGGATACATGGGAATTGTAGAGTAATTAAGATGAAATAAATTGGTATGTGGGTCCACCTACATGTTGTGCATGTGACTATGTTTGTGCATATGACTATTTAAACCGGGGTAAACGGGGGTGCACGCAGCTTCACAACGGGTTTTGTGATCAGGCGGACGTTTGAGAGCAAAAGCGGGCAGAGGGGCTTGAATATGACATACGAGTAGATAATGGTGCTCTTTGGCTCGTTTCAGTTTGCGTATCGCGTAGCTGGTTGTTGTTATTGTCGTTGAGAGTTGGCATGTTTTGGGTACGCATGCATCAATGTCCCATGGGTCGTAATTTCGACCATGTAGCATAGATTTTGTGTTTTCGAAGTCCAACATATGTGGAGAGCCCGGTTTTGAGCAGGGATCTTCCTCGGCTACCCCTAAATTATCATATAAGAGGAGTCTGCCTGTACCAAGAGTGTTATAAAAGAGCAATATTGCATATTTTTCTGTGCCCTCCACTACTAAGGGTTGCCTGACTCAAAGAACCCGCTATATTTGTTTATAGCGGATGATGCTTCCTTGCATATTGTGGCTTCCATGACCCATGCATGTGCCCAAAAGAAAAGAATTGATACAAAATTGGTGTGAAATTCCGTATAATCTTGCCTATGGCCATTGCTTTTTTTGTTGTTGATGTTGTTGTTTGTTCCCATGTATCTTGTACAATTTAATGTACATGTCTCTGGCGCCGCGGCGCTGGACTTCAAGACATTGCGCGTGTACTAAACCAAACTGTATAGCTTCCGTTTGCCAAAGAAGAAAAATCTCCAATAATCTAATGCATGCGATTGTTCATGACTCCTCTTTGGCACAACGTGGCTCCCTCTAGGCTGTTTCAAAATCCCTAAGATCTCGCAAATCATGGAAAGTACTACGTCTCTTCAACTATTTATGTATCCATTTGTGTTCTCGTGTAGCCAATGTCGATGCTGTCCCCCCAGCGGCGTTGGACTTATCCGACCAGACTCTGCTAGTAGGTTACACGGCGACTCCTTTTGGGTTGAAGGCCACTGCAACAGACTGCAACGGGCAGCAAGGTGGCAACTGGGTGGCATTCAAGGTGGGTGGGGATGGGGTGATGTACCAGAATATGAACATTCTATTGCGTTGGGGGTACGATGTGGAATATGTGGAAGGAGGTTGTGGAGTGTCAATGTAGTGAATGTACTTACATATATCTGAGGTATAGAAGGTTTGCGTATGTGTTTATCGTATCCTTTGTATGTCCTTTGTGATTTTTAGGACGATAATGCATGTGTCCCCGCCAGGTTTCAACTAACAACGGGGTCATGGCCAATGCACCATCTGACGCAACCCTCACCACCCTTACTACCGACTCCTCGCTCTTCACATACGCTCTCTCCGATGGCTCCTCTTTCCCTGGCTATGGCGTGGCCATCGCCACCGATGTTGTGTGTGCCAAGCCGGGGGTGGTGACCGCTGTTGCCAAGTTCTATTGCAGCACGAATGGCAGGAGGGTGGTGTCAAGAAATGCGTCCATCACTTGCGTAGGTACGACAAGATACGATGAGTCCTTTCCTCTTTTACAAATGGAGTGATACATGAGTCCTTCCCTTGATGTGGGTGGAAGTGGCTACTTGAGCTACACCGTCACAAACCCTTGCCACATGCTGCCTGCAATACCCTTAAGCCCAAACCCATCCTCACACAAGCCATGGCCAATGACAACAATGTCCTATGTATCCTATGTCACGGGGGGTAGGTTAACCTACCACCCAGCACTCCTAGTGTTCCCGCATATCCCGCACCATAAAGGAGTGCACCCAACTAATATGGTAGGGGAAACAGTGGACAGAAGGGCAATGCCCTTCTCTTCGCTCAATCCTCTTCCTAAACCAACGCGCCTGTTCCTGTTCAAGGACAGGCTGCGTATTTGTTTACTTATTTATTATTTTATTTGGCCAATGTCAAACTTGATGCACCTGCGTAGAAGGACAAGGTCAACATGCACTTTTCCCTAGGACTACTAGGACAAGTTATATTCAAATATTCTTCTTTTCATTTTCTTGCAGGCGAAGGAAACGTCACGGCTACCTCCACCACGCAGGATGCAACCCAAAAGGACAAAGTGGCTGTGGCTTTCACAGTGGACATGAATGGGGTGTACAAGCCGGGAAGTCAAACGAAGGGAAATTGGTTGTATGCCACGGTGTCGGCCGCATCAAGCACACCCGGGGCAAAAATCCCTAACGCAATATCGGTGGGAATTCATTGCCCTTCCCTAAACCCTAAACCATGTACGATGTCAAGCCCTTTGTCTTTGCAATACATGGTCAGTACTAAAAATACGTGAATGAGGTGTAGCTCCCATACAAGACTCTCAACGAGGTCGCGTGGGGCTCATGTTCAACATAGATCATGCACCAATAACATTCCATTGCATGATTGCATCTCACGATTACATGTTGTCTCTATTTATCTTTGTATTATTATTATTATTACACGCGTACCGGCAACAAAGCCAGATCAGCAATCAGCCGTGCACAAGCATGCGCCACCCGTCCCTATCCTGGCAATGCTTGTACCATTTTGTGAAGTTTCTCGCCTGCAAGTCCTTAGTGACGAGAGCAGCCCACGTGGCCTTGAGTGCTCCCCTAGACCGCTTTCCAACCAGCTGCCCAATACGCTTGGGTATTCCGTTGACTGCCATACGTCCTAAGTGCCCCAGCCATTTTAGCCTAATAACCCTGAGCTTTTCCTCAACTGAGGATTGCTTACATTTATCTCTGTATGGCTTTTGGCTAATGGGTTGAGATCTTAACCAATCGTCTTACTCCCATCCCGTGAATCCCGTTCCTAAGCGGTAGGCGGTGTAATCACAAAAGAAGCTATAATGTTCCCCACATTAGTTAAACGATATAATACAACATGTTTATGTTCTATTCTTTTGTGTATGTAGGTCCAACTTGCCACTTATAGCAACGCCTTGGTGCCACCGCGCCCCTACCTAGGCAGCGCTGTCAACATAATCGCAACCATGCAAGGGCTGCAGGCTGAGGCGGTGTACACATTCAGCATCAGTGTACGCTACATGTCGGGTACCAAGACTGCGGTGACCGGCAACTATAGCTGTGAGTGCCAACTCTAGTACTTTTAGTGCCCATTAGCCTATAGGTATCAGTGTCAATGAATCTATCATTTTAGTGTATGTCGTGCAACATGCTGGGAAGTTTGCGGTGCCACATTGTGGTGTCATAGTTGTAGGTTGGAAGAGCAACATTCCAAGAACGGATAGTTGATCAACTACTGTTTCTGAGTATCAACTACAACAATTACAACAATGAGCATTGGTCTTTGAATGCATTTGATGGGTGCAGACTCACTTTGTTTTCTTCCATCGGCCAATACCTTTGCATATAAAATAAACCTTGTTGAATATACTTAATATACTTCTTTGTTTTTGCGTGCAGTCATTTCTCCAAAGCCCATATTGGGCAGTAGTGCTTTTGTTGAAAAAATGTACTTGAGCGCATTTGGCCAGAGCTCAAACCTCGAGAAGTGCAGCTACAGCAGCTCCAATGACTACATGGTCCCAGTGTTGATCATGCGGATTAACCCCAATGGCAGCCCGTTGGTTGATGTCACCGTCTCTTGCAGGCGAGTTACTACGAATTGCACAGGATTGCCTATGATTGCATGAGCCCAATAGACCTTGCAATATTATGTCTGGGGCGTACGCCCGTATCAACCCCAATTTTGGCTCGGTGGTTGGTGCCGTTGTCTGATGCATAAAAAATAATCGCACAAAATCTCACATACTCCAATATGATCACTCTTGATCACTTTATTGCAACGTTATTACTTGCTTGCGACTTGCATATTATCAGTAACTTGCTAAGTTTGCTTGTGGTGCGTGTGCATCAGCTACCCACCTACAGCGTGCTGGCCAGCGTCAATGTCAGGAGGTATTTAGTATATCCTACTTTGCTGAGGGTACTCGAATAATTAGAGGGGCATACAAACCCATGAAACCCATGTGACCCTAAATTCTTCACCATATCACTAGGCAGCTTAGGCAGCTTGAGTGTAATCAATACAATGGTCAATGGAGGGGTTGATGACCCTAGGAACCCTTGCATGTTTTGCTTGCGCAAGTCCGAAAGTGTCTCCAACGGCACGCCCCTCAAGGACCGTGCCGGGTTCTCGCCACTTTCATCTCGATTGTGGTCGGGCCTTTAAAACAAAATTTTGCTTCTTACTGCTATGCACTCTTGCAACGACTAGAAATAAAACCTTATCTGCCTAATCCCTGCACCTTTTTTGCTTACGCAGCTCCGGAACCGTTAGCAACGGCGCACCCCTTCAGGATTGCGGCGGGGTCATGAAAGCCACAGTCTCGGCGTCCGATGGGTCTGAAAAGTTGTCTGCGTACAACTACTACTATGCCGCACTCCCCCGACTACCCACTGAAGGCTACTACCGCTTCCTCATCAACACCGCCACCAACTCGCTGGGTGGGATGAGTGACTTCAGTGGCCTAACTGACAACACGCGCGGGTTCCCCTCCCAAAGCCAAGGCATATACTTTGGTAAGCCGATCACGTTTTATTTGAATAATTCATTGCTGATATCTATATGCCTTGGACGAATGTAACGCATGGATGAATGAACGAACAAATGAAGGAAAGAATAAAGAAAGAATCATATACCAAACACCAACTTTGACCACCACCCATTTCCTCACGTGCTACACATGCCCTAACACCTCACACTATTCACCATACCCTACACCACACCACCTACCGCAGCCTCCACCGGGCCTGCCACGGTTGCCATCCTCAAATCCATCACCACGCCCAACCCCAAGATGAACCGCTACTTTGTATACCCGGCGCTGGAGTTCGACAGCCAGTCCCTGACGGACTGCGGGCTCCCGTCTGGTTCTCAAATGGGAGACATGAGTTTTCAGGTAATTATAGCAAAACTTGCATTAAAAAGGAAATGAAAACGGCGGTGGATACGCCGCAGATGGATTCCGGGCAACATGTGGATGGACCGGCAAACATCACCTCTCAGGTATTTACAACAAATTGTTAACCAACGATATAAACCCAAAATAAAGTTGCCAGTTCAAGTCCAGCGAGACACAGACATGTTGTGAAAACGTGTGTGGGGCTGACATACGTAGTGGTAGCACTCTAGGCCTAATCCGGGGGGGACAAAGACCATACGATTTGGGCCCCTTCCCTTGATCATACACACTTTTTAAAAAACTTAATATTATTTGGATTCAGCATGTCGTAATTGATTTACACTCGTGATGTCTCAGAAAATGTGTTTAGGACGCGGGAAGTGGCCATATTATCATCGGAAAATCAAACAGCAACAAAAACGTTTTGGACTCGGAGTCAAAATCGCCCAAAATCGACCAGCAAAAACAAATCGAAACGATGTCTGAACAACACAAAAAGTAAATTTAAAAAGCAAAATCACACTTCTTGTCGAGTTACCTTGTTGCGGCGGCTTTCAAAAGTCAGTATTCCGTCAAAAATGGGGACCATGGCCCTCCGCCCCTGAATACCCAGAGTGGGAATTTAGAGAGTTCCAGCACGAGGGCTGGCATGACAGACATCACTACTGAGTATTAAAAGCAAAGAGATTTAATAAATGGATTGTAATGACATGGGGATGTGGTAGATGTGGTTTTATTTCATTCCAATTGTGAAATTCCCTGATTATTAAAGAGATTATTGTTCAAAGCGATGATTTTTTGTTAGAAGTTTGGAATTACAGCATTGTTGTCCGCCACACATGCTTACATAGTTGGAACGTCCATGCATCTACTAACCCTGTAACTGTTTCTACAGGTGGTCTCGGGTGGATTCTCATGGAGCAGCGCCACTTGGACGCGCGCCACAGACACATCCCCCGCTTCCTTACACAAGTTCGCCCTGAGTGGCTTCTGCACCCAAGTGGGCGAGGTGCACATTCTGGCCCGTATGACTTCCTACAACACAGGGCAAGTGGTGCCATACAACATCACCATCAACTGCGGAGGTGGAGTGCAAACCTTTAACTCTGCGCCATTAACGCTTGGCCCTAAATTGTAAACCCTTCTGCACGCAAGTGGGCGAGGTGCATCTCCTGACCCGCTTGATTGCCAAGGAGCACCGGCCAGGGGAGTAGTGCCATTCGACGTTACCATCACTTGGGGGGCTTGGTTGTCGGTGTATGCCCTGTCTAAACTCTAGACTGAACATCTAGAACATCCCCTACTAGCCAGCATGACAGCAAAATGCAGGGGCCAAGGGGTGTTGGACAATGGGTTGGGAAGGGCTGCCTGGACTGCACAAACACACACAGTTGTTGCCTATTGTTACACCCCGTCACTTGCGCCCGCTGGTGCCACATGCTTGCGCAGTGCTAGCATTTATAGCAGTGCACAACTCTGTCAACCAGGCATCTCATGATGCATGCCCACCCCATTTCTTGCCGTTACCACCACCCGCACGTGCTTTGCAGATGCCGTGTGTGGGGACAACAATTGCTCACCCGGGGAGGGCTGTGGCTGTCGGGACTGTATGTACTCAACAAAATGCCAACAAGGTGGGTGCTATACCTTAGGATTTGTGTACAACCAAGCACAAATGGTGTGAACAGAATGCTATGAACATTGGGAGTACCCACTACCCACCACCATTGGGGTCCACCACCAACCCCTTGATAATGCAACCGCTGGAATACAGGAAATACTGCCCAGCGGACAAAGTGCAAGTTGATATTGTGTTCTTTTATTTAATTTATGCCACATGGAATACATTTCTGTGTGTAACACATTCATGGCAATTCTGGCTGCATATATTTTTGCCCTTTACCCCCCCCTAGTGTACCCTTGTTTACCTTGTTTCATCTTCATATCATTGCAAAACCAGGGGTGTTGATGTAAAAAGCAGAAACCTGGTTTATATATCAAACCCCTGCATAAACCCATGATTTTGTGCATACCCCCACAAGTAATTAATTTGTTCCATTACTGGTTCATGCCCCTGGACCCCCCGCTGGTGCCACAACTACTACAACACACAGACCCTACCAGCAACCAATGCGTTCCAGCCAGTGAGCTATACTGTTATAACTGTTACAGGGGCAAAAAGGCTGTGTAGGAGTGGGAGTTGTCTAACTTGTCGCAACATGTTTTTAACAATATGTTACACTTGCAGCCCACTTCACACATTTCTTTCTACTTTAATATTAAGTTTATGTTTATGTGTGTCTCAGGCCCATCCGGCTCTGGGTGCAAGCCCCTGGACCCTACCAGCTTTTGCTTTGACCGCCGGACGGACCCTACCAATGCACAGTACGACGCAGCATGCGAGCCATACACCATCGGCAACTATTGCTACAGATCATACTATGACCCAAGTGGGAACCCAAACCCACCCCCCGACCCAGTGTACCTCAACATCACCGGCGCCACCACCACCTCCGCCACCGCCACCACCAGAACCATGCACATCAACGCAGTCATGGACGCAGGTATGGCGGGGGCTTATTGAATAAAGGGTGTTGCCTTTAGCTTCTGCTACCTTTACTTCAAACTAGGTACCTGGTATTATATTTGGCACTTGTTGCAGTACAAATCTGGTTTGTACTTTACATGTGTATATATAGGATATATATTTGTGCATTAGTTTATGCTTGGCTGTATAATTAAGTATTTATTGCTGCTTATTATGTTATTTGTGTGGCTCTTGCAGCGTGGGACATCGATCCGGTGGTCACCGTGGCAGAGGACGGTACCGACTCCATGCAGAGGCCAGTGAACGTGAAATGCACCGCCATCACCGCCGGAGCCACCTGCCCCGCTGCTCTGCCAGCAAATTTCAACGCCACAGTTCCAAATTACACCCCCGGGTGGTTTAACGGGACATTGCCCGTGACAATCGATGTACCCGGCTTTGACAATAGGGCAGCCAGCTACAACATCACGATCACTGCTGCGATGTACAAGGTGGAGACGATGGGTTCGGGTAGTGCATTCTCTGTGGATGTAAAAGAGGCGTCCAGCACCCACAGCAAGGTCGTCTCAGTCCTCGCTACCCCTCCACCACCCCCGCCGTCACCTCCACCAAGGGATCCCCCACCATCCCCTACGCCCCCACCATCCCCCCCACCCCCCAACCCGCCGTCACCTCCACCAACGCCCCCACCACCCTCCCCTCCGCCCCCACCCCCTACCCCGCCGTCACCTCCGCCAAAGCCCCCCCCACCACCACCAGCCCCGCCTCCCCCTTCTCCCCCCCCACCAGCACCTGCAGGTATCACACCAGGCTGACTTGTCACATGCAGTAGATATCTACAAGCATAACCAAATGTCTTGACAACTACTGGCATTCGGCTTATTACGGGTGATAAATTGACTAGCCATTCATGCTTATCCTTCTTTTTTAGGGTCATTTATGTTAATCCTCACATTTTTTGTGGAAATGTTCTTTATTTTAGGTTAAATTTTGGCTTATTTTTACTTTCTCCTTGGCCCATGAACGCAGTTATCATTATGCTTACCTTTTTTTGCTAATTTTATTTCATTTACACGAGATGACTGCATGGAATCAAGCTATCTCTGAACACATATAACACATAACCAGTGATCATCTTGAACTGTTAATCAGAATAAGCGTCCCGGAGGGGGAGGGGGGGGCGAGCTGGATCCATGGATAATTGCTCTGTCTGCGGCAAAGCACTCGTGTTTGCTCATGATTGGCAATTGCAACAATAGAATGTGCACCAGCTCAAACACTGACAACATACTGTAGATGTGTACTAGCCCAACATCATTGCTTTGTGTGCAGGTTTGGACGTGGTAGTGCAGTGCTCGTCTACCACTACTGGAGCTGGATATGACTCAATGGAAGGAGTCGGGCAGAGCTTCAGTCCACTCAGCACCCTTCAAAACATGTTTTTAGACTCTATAGAGGTATTGTATGGATTATCATATTGCCTGGGTTGGCTCCCTGAATGTGACTGTCAAATAAAATTTTGTAAAAAAACGCTTGTATATCAAACTAATCAAACCCCGAGTTCCAAACCTCAAAGCCTTCCATACCTTGGGTCTCAAATCTTACATCCTCGTTTGGACTCTGGAAAGGTTGGAGATGCAGTTTTCCCGGATACCCCTTGTCTTCTTGCCAAACCGGTATTTGGAGTAGCGGTGTGTGCTTTGCTGTATTTGCTGTTATAAACATCTTGGCCATAACTCCTTTGTTTCCAAAACAGGCAATGGTGCCCAAAATGTGCATCACGCCCCAAATCACCCAAATGCAACATGCTATTCCTATTATTCATATGAAACCGTCCAAAATAATGGGTGACCATTGTATACACATTGTGCACGTGCAGGGAAACTCAGAAATGTGAACGACGTGCCAATTGACTTATGATTGATATGTGGTAAAGCTTTATCGAATGATGTTGAAACAGGCTGAAGTAACAAACACACTCACCCATGGGTGTGGTTCGTATGTAGTAAAACCGTGATGCCATGATCAGCAAACAAGTCATTTGCTGACAATTGCAGGTGTTTGTTGGTGGTATTTCTCAACAGACGACAGGTCAACAGCCGACCTACAACTTACAGCTTTACCAGAACTCCTTCTCCGAAGCCTTACTGGGGGTCTCAGCCAACGTGGTTCTCCCAAAAAACCAGAATCAGGCTGCCTGGTAGGTACAGGCAGACAGCAAATGCATTACGGTGTGGCATTGCAAAAATGAAACGAAATGAATTACTTTGTAAACCTTTCTGTGCAGGATCAAGTTCCCGTTCTTTGGAAACGGCGCGAGACTTGTGATAAGCGCCGACCTGGTATATGCTTGGAAGCTTGTGCGCTTGACTGGCTTACCCGGGCTCATCAACTACATCAACTACTGCCCCAACACCATCTCAGGGACCGCATTAACTAGCAACGGATTCGCTGTTCCCGCCAAGGACTACTCTTTCAGAGTCAACACCATTTACCTCCCCCCACCCTCCCCACCCTTGCCACCGTCCCCTCCAAGCCCCCCCCCCAGGCCACCCTCGCCCTCGCCTCCACCATCCCCGCCATCCCCACCATCCCCACCACCACCACCACCAAGTGAGTGCGCCTCAGCCCACAAAGCTCACAAAACTGCAATCATGCAATCACACTATTTGATGTACACACATGCAGAGGGGGCCTGGGACACACTGCTAGCTACCGGTACTGCAAACCTGCATGTGTGAAACTCGCAGCAGTACTTGGCAATCCAGGGAATCCCAGTAGCCCTTGGCACCTAGCCAGCGCCCAATTTAATGCACTTTTGTGTTTCTGTCACACGTGCTCAGTGTAGGCCCCTTCATCCATCCACCCGCCACGTCATCCGCAGCCATGCACCCTTGTTACCCTTATTGACGCATGTAACGCATGTGTTGCCTACCTGCTAGCCCCCCCACCGCCCGCCGCCGACGCGTGCATTGTCAACAAGCCTGGACCCTTGTTCTTCCCGGAAGTGAAGACCACAACCGCCGTGTGCCAGGACCCGACGAGGCCAGACTTGGTCGGTTACTTGTGCTACAAGTCTTGTTTGGACACATGTGGCAGCGACTACCGCTACCCGTATGGATTGTTGTGCCAGCGCGATCCAAATGGGTGTCCATCGGATTACACGGTAAGTTGAACCATGTTGGAAGGAATCCAGCAGTTGATGAGGTGTTCCAAGTGTCATGTGGCCACAACAACGTCATGTGGTGGTCGTGTGGCTGTAATGAGGCGGTAATGTGGGGATTATGTGGTTACCAGTTAACAACACATGGGGGGCCATACAAACATCTGCATGCGCTTTGTTGCATGCACACCGTGCAGCTATTGTCAGCTCATGCCACTTCACTGTGAACCCGCACTATCCTGCAGTACCCAAAATACCCATCACCTACCAAGCGCACCAATGCATGCACCCCCCCGTTGATTTGTCAACCAAGTACAGTTTCCATGCACACACTCTCTTGCACGTCAAACTTGGGAGCGTCTATGTACCTTGCAAACCAGTGGATCAGAGCCATGTGATCAGGCCCATGTGAGCACAATCACGCTAATCACGCACACATGTCAGGGCAACACACTTCATAGACATACGGATATCAAACACTTCAGCAACAAGATGTTCAGCAGACGCGTCCTGTTGCTTACCTGTTGCTAGGGTTCCGCCCTGTGTTTTGGTCAGCGCCAGAGGATGTGTATAATGTGTAACGGTGGTGGGTGTGTTTCTGCAGTGGGGGGTTGTGTACTGCTGCAAGCCCACCACGTTTAACCCGTTTGCGGGCTGCGTGTCCAAGAACTGTGGGAGGTCAATAGATGGTGCGCCAGTCACCCCGTCTCAAGTGTGCGATAACAGCCAGTACAAAACCAGCGTCTTGGGTGTGGCTGCGTGCTACGACTCTGGGACCTTCACATGCTCCTGTGACAACTACATCAAAGGGAACCCAATGAACTACTGTGCGCGAACAAGGTCCGCCTTGAGAAGCCTATCTTGTGTTGGTTGGGGTACTTTTCATCATTCAAGGGCACTGACCTCGGGGTGGCATTTCTGCTGCATGTGGCATGGGGATACATCAGAAGTGGCACACATATCTGTTGGTTTTGCTGCATGCGTGCGAGTATGTCTGCGCTGTTGATAGCATGCGTTTCTTGTGAAGGCATAGCGGTTGGGTGTGGGCTATCATGGATGCAAGGTTTTGACATAATGTGTGTTGCCCACCTGCCTGCACCACCATCATGACTAGTCACCACCATCATTTCACCCACCCCCACACGCCCGGAACGATGCATGCACCTTCCTTGCAACCTCTTGGTTCATGGTGCTTGCACAAGCCTGACATACCTTTTGCTCCTCATTGTGCAGGACACAACTGGCTGTGTACCACCCAGAAATTGCAAACAGGATGGTCCAATATGCCAGTGCAGCGCGTTGCCGCACCGACAAATTGTCCACTTGGACGTGCTCTACCTGCCTTGCATTCGCCCCCACGTCGATAATGGTGGCTTTCAAGAAAGACATTGGGGTGAATGACGTCATCTTCATTGTGTATGACACTGTGCTGGATGCGATGGTTCTGGTATTCAGATCCACCTACTGCCCCGATGGTGAGTTAATGGAGTCCTCTCCCACACAATGCGCAATGTTGCACTGCCTTGTGCATCACATGCATGCATGGCCATGCGGAGAGACACCATATACACACATGCAGGTTGTGTCATCATTCATTGATGAGCACACATCTTGGCATCATTTTTTTGCAAAATCATCTTATAGTAACCTTGCTTATTGGGCTTCTCTTGCCTGGTACCAATGCATGTGCACATTTGCACGCGATGGCCACAGTAACATCCGCAACGTGGTGATCTCAGGGAGCGACAGCACTGCCGATGACAACTGCCACATGCAATGGCTGAACAATGCAAACAACTTTGTCCTGGGCTCATCCTGGTCGGGAGCCGGGAAAATTGCAAACGGTACGAACCAGGATGTTGTGGTCCCCATAATATCGGTATGTAGTAAAGTATGAAATCCATGCATATGCTGGGGTGTAATTTAATATCAGGTAGTGAATACGGTGCACAGGCAACGTGATGCACAATATGCACAAGGACAATGCATGTTTAAGCTTGTGTGAGCATGTGCCCTTCCTCCACCCTCCGCCTCCTCTAGTGTACATGTTCCTAGACCCACAAATTTGCTTCAAACTCACCACCTTCTCAACCCCATAGATTCGTACAACAACTTTGGCAAAGTTGTTCATCTTGTACGGGCACCCTGGCTGCAATGAAAGACTGCTGAATGATAAGCCTGACTGCATTTCCCGGAATAAATAAAATTGGAATAACCGCAAAGTTTTCTGCTTTAGCATTGTCAGCATGCTCAGCAGTTTTCTGCTTCAGCATTGTCAACCCTAGGTCTAAATTATATTTTGTAGTCAACCCTAGACTCCAAACTGTAAACATTTTGAGGTCAAACTTCGACCCTGCAACACAATACTTTGTTGCCAAACTGGATTGAATCCTAGACATGTGTGCTGAAAATGGGATTGCTATGTGTTTACTCCAATTTATGAGCAACCTTGCATTCCACTCAGGTCTGACTTCGGTGTGGGAAACCAACGACCCCACCAACTCCAAGGGTGCGTTGAAGTTCCCAGTCACGGACATACTGACACAGGCCAGGAGTCACGCCAAGTACCGCCCTGGCATCAAGCTGTACGTTACTGGTCACTCCCGGGGTGGTGTGCTTGCGGTGATGGGTGCCAACTTCATCAAGTACAACGGCCTCATGCCTGGATCGGACATTGGCCTCTACACCTATGGCCAGTTCCGGCACGGCAATGACGATTATCGCGATTACATGAATGCCAACTTCCCAGAGGTGAGAGATGTCAGTGCATTCAGTGGCTATTGTATATAAAATGTATTGTTGTTCATATTCCAAGTTGTATTACAATGAAATTACATTTACGTTGCCAACCTAATATATAAATCGTAAACACTGTCGACACAGCATTGCCGTCAAAGGCCCTAGACATGTATGTGTGCACTGTTGATTCTTATGTGATTTCATCAGATTTGCCTGGTCAATATGTCAACATGCTTGCCCCTGGTGCAGTACTTCCGTCACGGTGCAAACCGTGACCCAGTGGCCGTTAACCCGGACTTCCCTTATATGTGGCATGCTGGGACTGAGGTGTGGGAGCAAACCCCGGGCACCTTCCCTGGGCTCCCTAACAATGTCGGCACTGGCGGAAGCAAATTGTACATTTGTGGCAAGGGCGACAAGAAATGGTTGCCCACCACATCTGCGTCTAGAACCGATCCTGACTACAACCATTGCCAGTACCAGTACTGTTTCCAAGGGGCCAGCTGCCTGGAAATCTACAATCATGGCTGGTATCTAGGATATGACATGTCCAACCAACAGTGCGCATCTAACGGGTGACTTTGATCATGTGCCAATTGGGTACCCAAATGGCAATCGCGTGCACTGTTTTATTTGTGGAGTACCCGCCTTGTAGTACAAGACTAACAAGACACATGCTTCTTTCTACACTCATTTGCCAGGTGTAGAGCATCTTGCCAAATTGATTGAATGTTTTTACCGCCCACAACGGTTGATCAACACACGGAGTTGCCATGGTTGCTGCCTCAAGATCTACATTCTTTTGTCACAACAGTTGCAATTGTTTCGTATCTACTAGCAATTATTTATTATCTACATACTATGGCCTGCGCCAATGTCTTTGTGTTGTTTTGTCATATGTACTGGACATTTTTTATAATTCACTAGGCTAGCCTTAGGCTAGTTTGGGCTACTGGATGCCTTTTCAATCATCTATCAGATTGTAATCATGACCAGGCATACGAAAGAAAGAGACGGCAATTGGTGAGTCGCCTGTGGGCGTCAGACACCCAAATGGTAGACCAAATATTTCCTGTAGATTGAAATGTGTTATCGTAATTGGCTTCAATGAATATAAAAAAATGGTTAAATCATATAACCATTCAATGAGATAAAACAACTGTTGTAATATTGATTGCTCATCGGGGTCTACCACCGTGCGGTGGATGGATCCTTGGATTTATCATTTACTGAATGATGAATTGTATGCCACGAATGACAGCTCAGCAATGCTGAGGTGCTGATAGTATCAGAATCTGGCTTGTCAAGTGCTTGCACTCATAGGCATTTAATAATTTATAACCGCATGACATTGTATGACAATCATGATGCATTTGATTAATTGATGCATTTTGCCGCCCTCTTACAACCCGAGTGTAATATTTAGTCCATATATGCCTTACGATAACTATACTATACTATTAGTCTTAACCTGGTATTAATCTAAGCTAATAGCCGTAGCCGTAGTGACCACGTTAATACCAGTGTCAACGTCGTACGTTACTAACGCTTCAAATTAACATAGTCGTAAAAAGTCCCCTATCGACCGATTTGGCTTCGGATAGGCTTAATTTTGCTAATTCCGCTAATTCGAACGTCGAGCGGCGAATTAGTGCAATCAACGGAGTCGATTAAAAGTTAAATTTGGGCGCAAAATTACCAATGCGGCTACGGCTATTGTCAATTGATTATATCTGTCGACAGCCCTCAAAACCACATGGCTGCAGCCTCTCAGATTTAAGCGATATTTGATATCAAGTGACCATACCAGGTACTTTTAGGCATTTTTCTATAATTACGAACACTAGTTACACTAGAACTACAATTATATATAGCCGATTATAGCTGTAGACAAGTATATCCACAAGCTCGTTAGAATTTCTTGCAACCCACGCGCTGATTAATTTTATGGGTAATGTACCCAACTAGCATTACTGAGACATTTCTATTGCTGATTGGCAATGAATTGCCAAGTGGTGACCCCCAGCCTCCTGTCCCTTGAGCATGCATTAAAGCACCCTAAACACCCCACTCCACCCCAGCCCCACAGTGTACGCAGTGTGTCGCTCCGCAGACCCCTCACTGTTGAACACTCCATTCAAAGCATGGTTAGCATGGCTCCCCATCACATTATGGTTACCCAAGCCATGTTCCGCTCTAGCTGTTGCCGGCGGCCAGTGTGTTTTTCAGTGCTGCTCATTCCTGGCTGCAGCCACATGCGATGTGCCATTATGTCACAGTGCCGCGCGGGCGCGCCGGGTGTGCCGGGGATCCCACGCCAACATTTTGTGGGATCCCTCTCCTCCCCAGCCCACCCTTCCCTGCCCACCCCCGTCACCAGGGCCTGGCTCGTGAACCATACTCACCCCTCAACAAATCAGAAGAAGGAAACAGAACGTCAATGTGGAATCCCCCCACACAGCCGCGTGGTACACCACAGTGTGATTACATCTTACTCACATGGCACCAATGATCGCCCGCTCCTACCTAACGGTTAGCCAGCAAAAGGCGTTCTCTACTCGCCCAGCCCGTCGTGGGCAACCTCTTCCTTACTCTTCCCACAGCCCACTCCAGCTCCATCTTTGGCAACACCCACACCCCACACAATCCCACCCACATTGCCCAGTCTGAGACACAGCAGATCGTTGGCGCCCGTTATGCTCCCTCTCACCATCATGAGCCGTTGCCCCTTTGTCTCTGCACTCCTCTCCCGCCCTTGCCCACCCCTCCCCGTATTTTACATCACCTAACGGTAGTTTCACCTCCCTTCCTCGCCACCCCCGCGTGCTCCCTGCCGACCCTACCCCTTCCTCCACCGCCTCCATCGCCTTATCCCCGGTGCGTGATGGCTTTTCCTGACGATGTCCATTATATGGGGGTTACGCATGTTTGTTATGCCACCTTCTGCAGGCCCTGGCTTTGGGCTTTGAGGTTTGTTTCTTTTCCAAAAAGGTTTATTTTTCCTTACTCTGTTCTTTATGCTTTAGGCTATGCCTTGTGATCCCCGTCTTCCGGTGGTTATCCAAGTGAAATACACCCAGTGTGCTGTACCTGGCTTGGCACCTGTGGACGTCCAATGGGCCCCACAACATGGGAATCACTTACTTTCTACTCTAGTCACTGTGTGCACTGTGCCACATATTCAATTAAATATTGAATTGGATATTAATAACAAGAAATTCCTGGACCACAGGCTGGATGCAGATGATGCACACACAATTGTTAAGTTTGCACGGCATGGGCCAGGGAAGGATGGAAGGACAGCAGAGGTTTCAGCACATGCATCAGCATGTGTATGTAACCATAGACCATAGCAGTCAAATTTACCGTAAATTTGATGATCAACCATGGCGGCCACATGTGCAGTTTCCGTCCGATGTAGTACGTTTGATCATGATAGTACAATTCTGTCACTCTCATTTTTAAAACCACAATAGGCAACGGCAATTTATCTATTTCTGGCCTACATGTGCAGGTGGCCAGACTGGAGGCTGCTACTTTCAAATGAAGGGACCAGGCTAGTGCAGAGCCAACCCCATTTGCCCGCTCCAGCCCCTGTTGTCACCCATGCGCCTGTGGCTGCGCTGCCCGCACCTGCCCCACCCTCCCAGGCACCCACTCTTGCAACATCAGTACCACTCCTGCCGCCTGCACGTGCACAGCCAACACCATCACAAGTTCTGGTTCACAAGTTGTGGATCACAACCCACTAACCACCTCGAAATAGTGAAGGGAATAATCTTGCTCAATGGTACCACCAACACAAATCCCATGCACGAATAAGAATAAAAATAACTAGTAGGACCCGAAAACTTTGCCAGGAAATGATTTTTTAATATTAAAATAATCGAGGGGGTCTCGCAAATGTGCAACATTTCCGGCATGTTGACGGAGCAGAATTAGGTCCCGTGACCCAACGCACCCATAACTTCAGCTTGTCCGACCGCAACACCCAAGTC